>QVOA01003960.1:0-47661 GCA_014825685.1 Pseudomyrmex cubaensis | reverse complement strand
TTTTTTTTTTTTTTTTTTTTTTTTTTTTTTTTTTTTGTTTTGAAGAATAGAACTTTGTTTTCACGTAACATGTTGTTGCGCTGGCCACCGCGTGCGCGGAGAAGCGGGACGGAGAGGCACCGGACTAGCACAGATTCATTCGTTCCAGATTCTTTGCGGACAAGCGGACGCAAAAAGCGAATCCTCTTTTCCCCCCGCCTCACTTATTGTGCTATAAATTGCCACAACTGCGCGAGACAGGCCACACGGAGAAGGAAGAGATCCATTATATCTTTATCTTCTTTTAATCCCGGACAGTCCATTTAACGCGCATTCCCTTTGTTTGCGAATTAATTAGCTGTGCTCCAGACGTCCGAAATATTGCGAGTGTCTTTTAACCGCCTATTGTTTCGAGATCCGCGGGTTCTACACATAATTTTTCATTACGAACTTGATTCACTCTCTCTTTTCTTTCTTTCTTTCTTTCTCTCTCTCTTTCTCTCTCGTTTTCACGACATTTTAACACTTCGTTTCTCCGTTCCTGGTGTAAGATGACTTTCGAGACTTGCCGGAAGTCGGGGCGGAATAAAAACAATAATGAAACACTCGGGAGGAAGTAAACGTGAGCTAATCGCTGTTTTCTAACGGCACTCGCGGAACAATGGAACGAGGTCTTCCAGTTGTTGACAGCTGCCGTCCACTTCGCGAGCGGCGATAGTCATGCCATTATTGTTCGTTACGCGTACGCGATTCGACGAATCCGCATCTTATTATCTCTCTCTCTCTCACTCTCTTTCTGTCTCTCATTTCTTTTGGAGAGACACGAAAAACTTCTCGTCCGCAACGAGAGTGCGTTGCACCGCATTTATTAATCTCACTTCTTTTCTCTTTCTCTCCCTCTCATCTCCTCCTCTCTCGAGCAATTTGGTGGATTGGTTTTTTTGCATGCACTCGATATAACGCCCGAGGGGCGAGGGGGTGGAAGAGGAGAGGAAAAAGAGCGGGATAAAAACTGTGCACCGCCGCCTCTTCCGTACGGACGCGTCGCGATCAATAACGATTAAATTCTCGCCTCTCCTTCCCTCCCTCCAAAAGTTATAGGACGTAATCGGAATTTATGCCCGTGTCCTTGCATAATGCGCAATCGAACTCGCCTTAAAAACCGTCCACTTCAAACCCGCGGTCCGATCGCGCGTTTCATAATTCACGACACGTCTCACAACGTTGCGTTTCCTTCCCCGTTTGATATCTTCAATTTATTTTTATAATCACGCAAAATCTACAAGACAGGAAAGAGCACTTGTAGGTTTTTGTGTGTGCGGACGCGCGATTAATTTTTTTTCTCGTGTATTAAAATTACACACGTAAGTTTCTTTCAATAAATAAAAAATTTTTCTCTGTCGATTGCATCGCGAATAAAATCAGCGCGAACGAAACACCTTTTCCCATTGAAATATTAATATCGAGAAAGGCGCGAGGTATCTCGTAAATATTTGTTTTCGTAACGATATCGGCGTTGCGGCGGTGGCGGCGGCGGCGTAAGCATTGGAAATCATTAACGATGCGATCGTCAAGGGGAAGAGCGCGACGCGGAAGAAGAATCCGCAAGACGCTTCGTCAGCAAGACCCTGAACCTCTTCTTCTCGAGAGGATATGCCTTTCTGATTCGAAACAGAGTGGATAAGGTAAAGCCCCGTCCGACGACGTCGCTCAATCGAATCGCGCGCGACTTTGCAAATCTCCTCGCAGGGAGATAATACGAGCACGTGCGTCAGACGCGAGCATTTTCTTGCGCATGTAACCGGAAATCACTTTTGACGAGTGAGATGATAATTCGCGACGTGACGCGACAATTAACATCCGTATCGTCGACGACAAAACATCGATTAAAAACTCAAACACGTTTGCTTTTTGCAATATGAAAACGTGTTAATTTACAAGAGCGATATTTAATCACAACTTCGAAAATATTGCGCGCACGTGCACAATCGCATTGGATCTTTATTGTAGCAGCTTTTGCGCGTTTTGCTGCCGGGCGTTTTTGTTTCTCGCTCGCTCGCTCGCGGATTAAAAGAGCACATGTTTGTTCGAAAGTGCGAACGATATTGGATTATTATATTTCGTCCTCCCTCCCTTCCTCGCGGGAACAAAATAAACGCCAAAAGTGATTGTCGAACATTGTTTTTCGCGCCACGCGCGATCTTCGTGTGTGCGTCGATTTTTTTATTCGGGAAAAACCGAACCCACGTTGCTCCATCAAATGCAATGACTCGGTGTTTGCGTTGTGACGAAGAGAGGAATGGCAAAGATGCAGGAGTACGAAAGCTCTAACAAGGATAATCTTCTTCGTCGTATCAGAAAAAACTTTCGGCGTACGTTTAAGTGACGCCGACGTCTTCTCTTCTCCACTCGAACATCTGCGTGTTTCCTGACGATTCTCCTCAGGCGGACTCTCTTCGCGGAGACACACGCGAGATAAGAGGAACGTAAAAACATGTGAGCTAAAAAAATTCAGATACATCGCGAACTGCCGCGACTTTGCAAAAAGTTTTTTTGAGATTGTTAATTCGCAAAGAGTAATAGCAAATTTCGTCCATTTTTTGGACCTCGAATTTCAAACTGTTTTTTATGGCAAAAATAGTACTATTAGATGAAACATTAATTCCAGTAAAATATTTCGAGATGAGCATAGACACGGTTCCGGAGATACAAGGAGGTAAAAGTGATGATTTCCAATCAGGGTGTATTGCATAAGGAAAGATGCGTGGCTGAAGTTCATGTAATATTGAAGGTATATATTCTGTCGAATAGATCGTCTATGATCCAGTGGACATATCCAACATTACATTTTGATTAATAAAATTTTAACACTTTGCTGGAATCGGCAATTAGAAATAAAAAGAAAATCGATATATCGATATGCGATATATATCGATATGCGATATATCTCGATGTGCGATATATCTCGATGTGCGATATATATCGATATGCGATATATATATCGATATGCGATATTATGATGTTTGCATAGACAAATCTTATTTCTGCTCAAAATAAATGAAATCTCTCTTGCGCGGGCCATCTTTCGGGCCATCCCATAAAAATCGAGGGTTCTATGACCAAAGTTAGCGACGTGTTTCGATCCAATGTTGATGGTTCGTGTGTGAAATTGGAACTTCGCGTAGAAAAGGGAGGCAAAAAAACAACATCCTGCGCCTCGCGTGTACACGAACGTAGTAGAACGATGTGGCAGAATAGAACACGGGATTACACATGAGACTTTTATGATCAAACACCGCATTACGCACAAACACCGCGCGTCTGCACCGCGCGGATTTGCTTTGAAGAGCGTTTTTAGACATCCGTTTTGATTTGCACGTTCACGAGAAAGGCATTGACAAAATGTAACGCAGCCGGTATGCATTTTTCCACGACGAGAGCGAGTAAACCTTGTATCGAACAAACCACGTTCCGGTGAAATTTGCACAAAGCTGCATTCACACACGACGTCGCGACGTTCGTTAAGAAAAGTTTAATTTTGTTTTTCCTTTTTTTTTTCTTTTTCACAAAACTGTAACCAGCCTCGTTCAAACTTTTTCTTTTCGGATTCACCGAAATATTACACGCGCGGTGTGTGCCGCCGCGTGTTTCATTTGCCACATTATAATTTTCCGAGCTAATCTGAATTTCTATGCCGCGTCGTGCGCGGCTTTTACGTCCACTTAAAAAGGGAAATGTCGTTACAGAAATTTTGTTACGTCCACGTGTGCTGTTGCGTATCGTACGTGTCGTTTATGTATATATATATTGTATCGCACTCTGTGTTATTAAACTCCCTTTCCGTTTACTGGCGCGCATTGCCTACATTCTGGAAACTTTAAGCCGCAAGACTGGAACTAGCCCCCGCTTGATGAAACGCACACGCGCGCGATTCAATTACGTCGCGTATAGTCGCGCGCGGCAATCTAGAAATAAATTCATTATTTCGTTACGAACAGCGTCGTTTCATCTAACGAGAACAACAAAATTCCGTGAGTAACACATTCTTCGGTTGTTTTTTTTTCTCGAACGTGATATTCAACAACAAACGCGACACGATCGCGCGCGACCGAATTTCGAGTCACGCACGCGAAAAGAAAAATATATAAAAGTGTCGCGCGAGTGGTATTTTCCTTTGCCGTAAGATCAAGAAACTGTCGTCGCGTTTACACGTACGTACCCCCGCAAAGCAGGTGCGGGGGGTTAAAAGCAAAATTTACGAGCACTTGACATCGAGATAAGATCGTAATGTTAAACGGTTAAACATGAAACCCCCCCGTTAACTTGCGGGGTATAAAAATGTTCGCACTATCACCCCCTCGTACGAAACGTCGCGTGAATTTACTGCGCGACAGGGAGGGCAAAATAATCTCACTATAATTTAAAATACAAAACAAATAATTTTAACGTTGCCGCGAGAGATAAAGAGAGAAGGTAATATTTCATTTCAGCGAGTGACGTGAAATTTTAGTCTCCCTTTACTTACTTTAATCACTGAATTGTCACGTGTTCGTCCTCTCCGAATCGATTTCCGCAACGCGTTTCTAATCAACTGTGGCGCAATTTGCGACTCGGTCCGATGGAGCAACGTCTCACCCCGACGTGCACGCATCAATAGCGCGCTCCAACGACTAAGGCAGGATCGTTGATTTGTAAGCTGTTACAGAGCCTCGGGATTATGACGACAGGGGAGACCATTCACGACCTTAGAGGTCGTAGGGGTCTCGCGGGTCGAGAGCGATATCTTAAACGGGTTTACAACAACAGCGAGATCGCGCACGCAGATGTTCGCCGTCGTAACTAGACGCTGTCAGAGTTGGAGCTTTTCGGTGTCAAACGAAACGTCAAACAAAACAAACGGTTTGCGAATATCGCGAAGCGCGTTGGATTTTAATTTTACTCGCAAGGAAATTTTTATTTCCTTGACACTGCGATCAAGCAGAAGAGAGCGGACGTGAAGATCTTTTGTAGGTTCGGCGCCGACATTGTCCGTAGAAAAAAAAAAATACATAAAGCGCACCGTGTTCGACGATGATCGTCGCGATGATCGCTATTTTACGAACGAAGATATCGCGAAACAGGAATTTACGAGCAGCCAGGGCTATCGTCCGCAAGGGCAAGGTCTTCAGGGTCAACGGGTTCTTGAGTCTCGGTCGCGGGAGGAAGAAATGCGCGGAAAATTCTTGCGCGCGCATCGCAATTCTTTGTCGCCGCGCGGAGAAAAGGGCGACGGCGAGCGATTCTTCGTTCTTTGTGCGCGCGCGAATAATACGCGGCAGCAGAAAACGCATCGTGTAAACGAGATCATCCATCATGATCGAAGTGATATCACCACTTGATTCGCGGTGATTCTGAAAAAAAAAAACTTTCTTTTTTTCGACTACCGCAGCGTCTGCTTTTTCCTCTCGAAGATAAATTTTTTATTTTTTTATTTTTTGAGAAATTATTTGCGAGTTTTCTCTCGGATTCTTCTCGCGCGAAATGTTGTCGATGTGTAGACGCGTTCGCTAGATTGAATCCAAGAAGTGAATTCCGTGTTTACCGCGTCGAATTATAACGCGACCGCTTTCAAGACCGAGGCGGCTTTTTCGCGTCGCTGGCCGAAAAGCGCGTCGCGCGCTAACGAGAACGCGCTTCGCTACGCGGTTTATAACGTCAGCAGGTCGCCTTGAAGACGCGTAGCCTTGGATATCGACCGACCCGACCGGCTCGACTCCAACCTTCGCCACTCGCGGCTGTGTGTTCGGCCCGACTGTGAGTCTCGCCGCGATCCCGCAGCTCTTTCTCTCTCTCTCTCTCTTCTCTGTCCCTTCGCTCTAACTACTCCGGCAGCCGCCACGTTCCATCACGACGCAGACCCGAAACCTCTCCTCACATAGGCCTTGCCTGCAAACTACGCCTATATACGGACCAGGAAGAGAGAGAGAGCCCGCGGCTGTGTCCCACGAATTGCGAACGAGGCGAAAGCTCGAGACGCTCGAAGGGATGTCTGCCACCCTCTTGGCTCTGTCTCGCTCGTTTCCCTCGTGTGTCCTCGCGGATAGAGAGGACGGTGCTAATTCCCGCGTCCGGACGGATTAAAATCTCACGATGAATTACTTCTAACCGAAAAACCGACGCGTGACCGCTTCATTTCGGGCGCGCAAATAACGTTAATCTCGGGAGTGTAACTGCAGTATGGAGATCGCGGCCGTTGTTCATATCCTGTAGTCTCTCCCCCCGTGTGTTTACTCGTGGGGGAAGGGCGCGACCCCTGCTAATTCCATCGGCTCGAATTAGGCACGCGACGAATTTATCGCTCGCCTCTCTCCCTCCCTTGTCGTCGTCGAGTCGCCGCCGTTGTTTTTGATTTTTTTTTTTTTCTCACTTCACGCCCGTAATAGTTGGAAACAATCGTTCACGCCGGGATTTCGAAAGCTAATTAAAGCCGGTGTGTTTGACAAACCGCGCCGCGAACAAATATTTACCGCGATCGGCGCGAAAATGGCTGGTTCCCGCGAGTAATCCCTCGTCGTTACCAGCTGCCATTCTTTCGGGAAGGGGGTGTGTGTATATATACGCGCGCGCGCGCCCGCGTACACTATCTCGTCACAAACTCCAACTCCAACGGAGTGGCGTTTTCAACCCTCTCCCTCCCCTCCCACGCTCTCCATGTCGCGGAGCTTCGAGCTTTACGGTCCTTTGTCACGAGGGTTTGCCTACCTCCTCCCCCCGCCCGCCTCGCTCCCTCTCTCGCTCGTTCTGTTCTTCAGCGACGCGAGCGATTATAAAAAAAAAAAAAAAGCAGCGGCGCGCGATTGAAAAGTCGGCTGAAGCGCGCGCGCGCGCGCGTCTCTGAACCCATTAACGCTAGACAGACGAAACCAGTTAAGGGACGTGTACCTCGCGTGCATCCTCTCTCGCGAACTCGTCTGAGAGAGCGGGAAAGAAAAATCCGGAGTCTTATTTCAACAAACTGAGATATTTGTCCGACAACTTGTACTTTGCAGTAAAAAAAAAAAAAGAAAAAGAAAAAAGTGTATTAACGGGGAGAAAAAGTTTCAGAATAAATTCTTAATTGCTCCGTACGTGTGTCTGTGTGCGTTAATAAATTTATTTCACTTATTTTTTTTTTTTTTTTTTTTATAAACGTATAAAAAGCGAAATTACTCAACACCGTTCCGTTAATTGCGTTTCCCCGTTGGATTAAAGTGAAGATAATAAAAACGCGCGGGGAGGAAGAGCTATGAAGGATCGTATACAGAAACTATGTGCGCCTGCAGCGGCGGCGGCGGCATTTCGCGTCTTACGCGAAACTGTTCGGAGAAATATATTACGCTCGGATGTCGGGGAGCGGGAGAGACGTACATCAGGATTTCTATGCATATCTCTCCGCTCCTCTGTATTTTTGCATCGTGTAGAGCGCGCGCCGCCATATTACTCAAAGAGAATGCACAGTGCGTAAATATACGTAAAAAGAGAGAAACAAGGACGAAATGACGGGAGATAAGGGCGCGAGAAAACATATATTCTCTTGCGCGCGCACACACACGCGCGCGTCTAGTCGTCAACAGAAAACATTCCTCATCGAGATGATACGGAATGCAATATCGATATTCGTCAGATAGGAACGTAAAGGAAAAGAAGACGTCAAAAGCAAACTTAAACACAATCATTATTGTTAAAAATTCGATTCATAAAACAAATTCACTTGAGTTTTTTCAACTTATTTAAACTTGCAAAAATCAGAAATTAATTAATCGCCAGACATCTATTCGTAGAAAACGATTCAAAACTATTTCTCTGTTTGCAACAGCAGGGGCGACGTTTTCGACGGATTAAAGATCGTGTCTCATCACGTCGGTAAGAAAAAAAAATCTACTAAATTCTAATTCGGTAGTTAACGCGGATGTATTAAATCCGGCAATTAAGTTGCGACGAGTGAACTGGACGTGGCGTTTATGACGAATAGTTAAACGGTTAATGGTTGTGTCGTAAAACGCCTTCCTTTTGTGCGTTATACCCTTCCCCCGACTACTATTTTATGCTCTACAATGATTTTAAGTTCCGCGAGGAGGGAGATTGCTCGTACAACACAAGCGCGGGTGAAGCAATCGCGGGTGTTTTTGATTCTTAACCGAACTCGACAAACATTGCCCGCGGCATTTTGCACGATCGTGAACGAGAGACCGAACCAGACAATAGTTTCCGAGTTTCCAATCGCGGGAATCGCGTTTGAATTTGCGAAAAGAAAACAATCACACGATATATTTTTTAAGAAGAAGATAGATCGCGAAAATTATTTTGTAGCAATTAAAAGTGTAATTCAACTTTTTTTTCAAAGACCTGTTTCAAATCACTTTTTCTCGTCTCATTCTCGCGCGTTACTTTCATCGTACTTTCGCGTAATCGAAACGGCTAATGCGACATCCGTTCAGCCGCGAGACGTCGTTTCGCTGAGACGAGAGAAAATTGCTCATGCAACGTCGTCGTTCAACCTCCTCTCCCTTCAACCTTTGTCTCGTCTCTTTCTCCGCCAAAGTTTCTCGTTCATTTAATCGTGATAAATCTTGTCGTCGCGCCGCATTTCCGTCGGTTGCTACACATCCGGAAGTCGAGGAAACGACGACGCAAAATCAGTAGTTTAGATCGAAGAGAAGTACATCGTTCGCACACGAGCGTCGCAATTTTTTTTTTTTTTTTTTTTACACAAAGAGAATTCCAGAGAGCTCCTAGTTTTATTTTCTTCGATAAATAATCGCTAAAAATCCGCTGCTATTATTCGGAGAAAATAATCGACGGGGGATGTATCGATAATTGTATCAAACGTGAATTCTCATCTTCCTTTATTCGCCTAGAACTTGATTTATTGCTCGCTCTACGCCGAGCGAGCTTGATTAAAAGCAAAATGGCCGTTATCAATTCGGGTCGGTGGGAGGATTGCCTTTACGAATTCGATGTCTCGCTTTATTTACAAGAGAGGCGAAACTCGAGAGAGGGAGCCCTTTCGCCTCTGTCTCTCTCTCGTCACACTCATCAACAAAAGTCCGCCGGATCGAAGTTCTTAATGGCAAGCGATTTCAGCTTATTGCCGGCGTCGTTTGTCTCACTCTCCGGACTCCGATTGCCAAAGTTACAGCAGCGCGCTTAATTCCGTTTATCGTGGAGAGATCGTCCCGGAAATTTTTCTTTTTTTTTTTTTTTTCATTCTAATGACACGCTTTCGCCAGAGAAAAAAGGAGTTCGCTTGTTTCCTCGCCGCGTTTCTTTTTCTTCTTCCTCCAGAAAGATACAATAATTTGGCGGGAAAATAATTGTGTCAAGATTTTTAATTAAAAATTCCGCTCCTCCTTCGGCGAGAGTTTGCGTCAAAAGTACAATCCCGAAAAATAATTCTGTCACTCGGTTATCCCTCGGTATATATACGGCACGATATTCCGATACCCAATACGTTCTGTTCTATTGGATCCACGTGCGCGGTCGACACGGCGCACGTACGCGGTCGTTCGTCGCATTTGCTCGGACGGATCGAAATGGTTTTTCTTCCCTAAGAGATAAACGTCGAAATTTACGATTTTTCCAAAACAAAACTCTCTCCGAGAGTTGCAATTACATTTTCATCTCTCTCCGAGAGATAAACGTGTCGAATTTTACAGGTTTCGAAAGAAAAAACTTGACGAGAGTTGCAGTTTCGTAGGAGCGTAAGAAAAGAAAACGGAGGGCGGGAAATCAAATCAATCGAGCGAAGTGCGTAGTATCTGTCTCTGTTTACAATCGCGGAGGAGGCTTTGCGAGAGAGTCTCAGCTTTGTCGTAAACTTTTCTTTACGTTCTCTCGCCACCCGGTATATATATCCAAAGGCGTTTCGCATCCATGGACGTAATCACACGCGTCATTAGGCGATCGGACGCTAATATCCGATCGAGATCCCGATGGGATTCGCGACCGGCCGGTATAGAGATCGTTGCCGTAATTTAATCGCGCGCATGAGAGAGGTACCAAAGCGAGCGATCTAAGCCAATTTGTCATATCCAAACGTCTCTCTTTCCTTTGACAGTTACGCTACCGATGAGGATAGGATTCTGAATTAAAACCCGAGCTTTACGTACGAATATAATCAGTTTTAAATTTTCAACTTGTATTTACATTATCGCGTTAATTATTTAAAACTGACTTGCAGGCACAACAATGCGATTAACTTGTGTAGTTCAAACTGTCAAACTAATATTTTATTTATTAAACACCTTTTATACTTGCAATTTTTATCAATTTTACGACACACGTGATTGAACGCAAAAGCCGGATCTCGAGCACCGCGAAAAATCGGGCGAATTGATCTCGCGGATATGTTTGCGCTAAACGTCGAAAGGCCTCGTTGCATTTTCTAACCGGCCGGCCAGTGAGAGCGTTAATTAATTGGGAATTGGGGGCAAACAGGCGTCGCGGAGGGATCGGTAATTTTCAAAAGTAAATTGGATTACACGGAGAGGAGAATCGAATAACGTGCAATTGGGTCATTCGACGCGCGAGAAAGAGAGAGAGAGATTGACGTGCGGAACTTCGCTTTGTGAACGACCACGGGATGTCTGATCTCGTGCCTTACGAGAGAGAGAGAGAAAGAGAGGAAGAGACAGAGACGGTCACACCACACGGGTTACGGTATTCATTACACCGATCGTTGATTGTGATCGAGAGAAGGACTTCGTTTGCATACTATCGCGCTCCCCCGGAATTGAATTATTGTCGATTTAGACATATCCGTGTCGAGTGGGTCGCGCGCGAGGGACGAGCTCGAATCTCTCACCGTCTCTCCGTGGATTGATAACGCGCGCGCGCGAGCGGGGGTTGACGTCCTTTCACCAACGGGATTTACAATGCGAGGGAAGATGGAGAGGGAAGGGTTCGTCGTCGATTGCAGCAACCGTGCGCCCGATCCTTTGTGAACGATAATGTCTAATATAGACGCGCGCGCTCTGTATGTCGACGCGACAAAGCGTCCGTCCCTCCTCCTCCTCCTCCTCGTCTGCGACGCGTACACATACTTTCGACGAATCTGCAATATATTCCGCGCGGCAGATGCCACGGAGATAGGTTGCGTATCTGATATATTTCCCGTAGCGTTACATCGCAATGTGCGTGTATTCAACAGCTGTTTCTTCCGAGCACAAATACGCACGTGAGCCAAGTCGTGAAAAGGACTTCGCCTTTCAGATCTCACGTCTCAAGAGATTGTTCGATTTTGTTTTTTTTTTAATTCTTCCAGCTTGTAATTTAGTAGCGAACGGATTGTCGAAAAGGTCACTTCCCCCTCGTCTCCGATTTTGTGGCTATTTTGTTTAGAAAAATTCTCCGTTAGACAAATTTTGGCTTCTCGATTGAAATTGCAAGAAAATCGGAAAACTAGAATTACAGCTTGTATTTGTAATCGCGAAAGGGAGGGACAAGTTAGAAGCGAATGTCTCGCGCAACAAACATATCTCAGCGGGGTTGTCTCGCGAAAAAGAGGGCCGTCGTCGCCGCCGCCGCCGCGAGACATCACCGCAACGTAATAAACACGAGACAGCACGAGCTAAGTGCCAGGATGTTGAGGACGTCGTCGCTATCCTTATTTCGCGTCCTGTCCGACCCGAACTAATCAGCACAGCCGGCAATAATCGCATTATATTAACAAAGTTACGTGCCAGACTAACCCCGCCGGCTCGAGCGACGAACGACGTGGATGCATACGGTGAGACTTCGAGACTTCCGCATATAATCGAAGGTTGTTTAAACGTAACATCCGTTGTTAGAAATATAAAGCGAAGACGGGAAGCAATGTATTTTTAGGTAAAATGAACAAACAAAAACCATCAGAACTAAGGGAATGGGATGAATTCGTGAGATTCGGGAGTCTACAACGAAGCGATTGAATTATATGATTCTTTGACGTATCTGCGTGAGATAAACATAATTTCTTCGTACCACGAATCACATAAATTATATCGACAGCGATATCGCGTCTATCTGCGGCGCGAGAAAACGACAGGGCACATTACAACGGAAATAAGTCCGAGTCGGCAGATAGATACATCGAGGGCACAATTCCAGACTGGTTGATCCGAGGATTAGACGACCTTGGTGGCTGGTCCATTGCCAAAGCTGATCCGAGTAGTTCTTCCTTATCTGTACCTGCCCCGCCGGCAGATGACGTCAGTTCCGTTTTACAGATAGGCCCGCCGCGTGCGTTTCTTCGGGATCTCTCCTCTCCCTCTCTGCTGCGTTACCCAGACACCCCTTTAATCCGCTTGATACTCGGGGATATATACAGCGCTATCATCCCTCTTCTCTTCCCGACGAGATTTTCGACGTCTCGATGGAGATTGAAAGATGATACACTTGTGCGCGCCCGGTGAGAATTTATATCGACAAACGCGCACGTCGACGCACGTTAATTCTTCATCGCGTTTCCACTCGAAGCTTTTTGTTATTGCATGCGCGATCTCATTGTTATTTCTATTTCTCTCTTACAGATAAATTTTTTATCTCTTCTAATTTTTTTTTTTTTACACATTTTTCCTCTCCTACTTTCAAGCTTTGCGGAACACACAGTAAGCAGAATCCGGAAAAGCGAAGCGCGGGGATACTTTTCTCTAGCGCGGTCACCCATTTCGCGTCGTAAAAATTTAAATCTCGATTTTACGACGACGCGCGATCTCGAGGAAAGGCGCGCAACGCTCGGTTGCACCCGTCTATACAGTACATAAGTATACGTCGGAAAATATCCAATCTCGAACGGAGCGCATCGCGATAAAACCGGCCTCGTTTCGCGCAAAGTTGCAAATACCCACCCCGCGTGTCTGTCGCTCGTGAGTTTTTTTTTAAATTCGAGGAAGAAGAAACGAGACGAGGGAGAGAAAAAAATCAAAATCTCATTCGTGTTATTACGACGTTTCGCGATCTCAGACGGTAATTAAACGCGCTGCGTAAACCTCGCCGGCGCTATTGTAAAACGAAGAAGTAACATTGTTCAATTTCAATGGTTTTCAGGAGATCGTTTGAAAATTTCACCGTCTGAGAAATTTTCGCATAGCTTCTCGTCGCCGAAGCGAATCCGACTATCGGCCGGGAAGAACTTGAGGACGCGGATTATCGTCAGAACAAACGCCCGCGCATTAAACGGGATTAATTAAAAGTTCGCGCCGATCCTTTCCCGCCCTTAAATCGCGGGATATAAATTTTTCATATTTCCAAGCGGCGAGAGAGAGAGAGTTAAGCGAAAAGGGAGCGAGGCGCAGAATTTGAGGAGATTCCGCGCCTCCTCCGCGGAATATTTCTCTCTCCTAAGAGTTTTTTTTTTCTGCGGTGAAACGATCGCTCGAACAGAACCGTGTTTTCCCCGAAGGCGGCGTCCATCGGCGGATGCGAGAAAAATTGGATGTACGAATCGGGAGAACGGGACGGGGGAGGGCTGAAGCCGCCGGATAAATTGAGATTGACGGAAATGTCGAATATTTTCGATCTCGACAGCCGCGCGCGCGGGCGCAATCGCCGGCGAAAGTGCTCTTATTTAATTTACAATCGGTGCCGACTATTCGCGCCCGATATAGAAGGGAAATACACACGAGAGAGAGAGATAGAGCGCGAAAAATTATATTTCCTACCTATATGTGTGCACACCTATACGATGAAAGCGAAAAAGATCTTTCGTATATTTTTTTTTTTGACGAAGCGATGACGAGCGACGTTATCGATTACATTTTTCAAAATTTTTCGCCGAGAAAAAAAACCGGTCTGCAAAATACAAAGCGCGGTGCTCCGGTAGGACTCGAAGCAACGTTCGCAATTATCCGCCGTGTGAGACCGGAAACCGGCCGGGACTTCACTGCCCGATCGAAGCGCAAACAGAGCAGTTCCCATAATCGGGCATTTGGCTAAGTGACCCGAGGGTGGTCAAGAGTGTTGTACAGTTTATTGAAGTGGGCGCGTGACGTCAGAGAACTTGACCGGCGGTCACGAGCTGTATTCAAAGCTCGCAGGTGTCCATAACAGGTGTTTCTATTCGCTCAAAAGTATCGCTCGGTGTTCCGAGTTGCCGAACACCCGTTAGCGTTTCCGAAAGTAAGTGACCGTTTTGCATGCGCGTCTCGACGGTCACGTAATGGCGGTGTAGTATATTTTCTCGAACGCTTTTTTTTTTTTCACTCCGCGCTCTCTGAGGTTTCTAATATCTCTTCTTCGCGATATCTTCTTCTTGCGCGACGCACAAACGTACCCCCGCGACGTCGCAATATAATGCGTCTACCTCGAAAATAACGCTCGAACGAAACAGTTCCGCTGTATCTCAGACGGGAGGACAAAGGAAAGCCACTTTTATTTATCTCTCCTCCGGTATTGCAACGTTCTTCTCTGACTCTCGTCCCGAGTTCTTTTGCATTAACTTAATTAACTGTCATGTTTGTGATTTTTGTCGTCGGCGCACAAATTATATTCACAAAATATGTACTCGAGGTTTCGGTTATTTTTTTTTTCTTCTGTGACGCCAATAATTGCGCGAGAGACTTTCTCGGAGTATCGATTATACGCGAGGATTATCCGCGCGGATACACCGAGATCGCGATTCTAAAATTAGAGGAGTAAAGATCGCGTGTTGTAATGACCAGGCGGCTCGGCGTATCATTCGCGAGAGAGACGGAGTCTCCCGCTTCCTTTGAAGCTTTGTGAAAGTCATCCCTCCTCTCCGGGGTATTCGATGACCGGTCAGTCGAGTGCCGCTCTGAGAGAGCCTTAACGTAATGATCGATTGTGCCGGGAAGAAGCTGAACTCGCCCTCCTCTTCCTCCTCCTCCTTGCCTGCGCTTCCACGCATCGCCGTCTCTCCCCTTGTAAGCCTTCCTCTTCGTCATCCTCTCCTGGTCGCCTCCACCGGAAGCGATCTCATCCCCCTCCTCCCCTCCCTCCAAACTCGCCCACCTCTATATTGCCTCTTGCCTCGTCGCATCCTCATTACGTTCGCCGCCGCTATCGTCTCCATCTCGTCGAATCGCCCTCATCCCATTTCCCAAAATGTTATTACGTCGCTCACGCACGAGCTGCGCCCCGGAGTTACGCTCGATGCCGCGCGAGTTTCCGCCGTACCTCTCTCTTTTTTTTTATCTTAAATCTTCCCGTGTTCCTTTTAATCTCTTCCGAATCCTTTTTTTGAGGGAAAAAGATCGTCTGTTTTTTACCAAACAATTTTTGCTCGAGATAGAGTTCGGCCATGAAGCAACATTCGAATAATATTCTTGCCAACAACGTGACGTGTAAAAAGCAATAATTGTTTTTGGAATATTTAATTAATTTTGTCATCTTGAAGAGAAAAAATTTTTTGGCGCCGTAATTGATGACGCATCGATGAGGAATAAAAGCTTCGTCGAAAATAATACGTGTGATCCGTGACGGCAATTTTGTCGAAAATTTATCATTCTGTTGAGTATATACTTTCGATGTGCGAGATAACGACGTCGACGTGATACGCCGCCGTCGCTTAATCTGGTTGTAACGCCGGGTGATAAATCTCACGGCACCAAGCACACACAACGTACAGAAAATGTTCCGTCTCTTTAATTTCCCATTCTTTAAACATCACTTCTCAATTTTGCGTCCAAAGTATCAAATTGTCTTCGATAAAACATTCATCGCGCTAATTTGTTCGGAGCAAAGGGATTTCGCTATGAGATACGGCGGGAGGGGAGACGACCACCGCGGACGACGGTGGATGGGGTGGACCAGCAGACGGACGTAAAACTGACAGAAATAATTAATAACCACCCCCGTAGATGACGGATTACGCCGCGACGTTCCTCCTCCGCCGGTTTTGATTAATCGCCCATCGGTTTCCCGCGCGCGATGCGCGCTATACACGCTGTGTGTTCAAGATCAAAGAAAAATCTCCCGAGAAAGATACCCGGTCTCGCCATTTTTTTGTAATAGAAAATTATTATGTTACTTGATCTAAAAATGTATCGACAAGTTTTTTAAGCTTCAGGTCGAGCAAAAAATAAAATAAGATAAAAACTGCGCACTTTGCGCATTTCGGTTGAAAAACGTAATACGGAGAAAAATTGATGAAATCACATGAGTGTTTCAACACTTTTCGAGTTTTCCTTTCGCGACACGCGATAATCCCCCGCCGATAACCTCGAAAAATTCGGCCTGTAGACGCACAAAGTACCCGCCCTTTGCGCGCGAGATGTCTTTATCGCGATGAAATATGCGTATAATACCGCTTTGTTCGCCCACGTCTATATATATATATACATACACGGGGGGGAAAGAAAGCGAGACCCTGCTTTCACGAGACCCTCTATTTAATCCAGCCGAACCTCCCTTTTTCGCGCGGCAACCCGCGCGGCACCACCTACGTGTGGTATATAAAGCGCAGTCTGCGAAAACACGGCTTTAATGCTTTACATAGCGCGAAAGGATTTATATCTGGATTTACCAAACAGCCTCCGGTCACAGGATATAGCACGGATAAATATTTAATTGCATGAATTATTTATGTCGTCGCGCGGAGAGACGCGACCTTCGCGCATTGTCTCTCCTCGTCTCTGAACTCCGTAATTTGCGAGACTACGCGTACGCGTTAAGCTCTGTGATATATTTACATCTCGACGTGTGATGCGAGTTCGAGACTTTGCTCTCGCGGCACGCACGTGTCGCGCGCGATAAGATATCTACCTGAAATCGGGACGGAAATTTCATTTTAGCGAAGAAAAACGAAATCAATCGCTCATCGAAGAGATTAATTGACGCGGTAAATCGCCAGAGACAAGCGCGGTCGGTGTCGATATGAGGAGATGCCACAATGTAGCAACTTTGGCAACGCAATCGCGAAAAAAGTCGGAGGGATAGAGCGCGGAAGTTTCCGGAACGTGAAGTTTTCGCGAAAATCGCCAAGACAAAGAAAGAGAGAGCGCAACTTCATCACATACATCACGATAAGCTCTCTCCGTGAGCTTGCGTGCGCCCTACATGAGTCGCCATGGAAACGGAAAGGAAGCTCAGGACCCGGGAATTCCCATCGCCGCGGCAAGGCTCAAGTGGCAACCATGAGTTTCCGCAGTCACTCGCTTCCCACTTTGTTAGTATCTCTAAAGAACTAAGTTTACTTTTGTGAAACTAGACAAAATTCTACGTCCCTCTTGCCCGTCGACTTTGGATTTTTAGCGTAAAAAATTGCCCAACGCGGAACCGACGACGAGCCAGAAGAAAATAAACGAAATCCTAACAAAGTTGCGCTCATCTGTTCGTTCCCCGAATGTTATCTCCGCTCTCTCTTTCTCTCTCTCTCTCTCGTCGGAGCGAATAATGTCTGTGATAATAATTTAAACAACGCACGTCCCTCTATATTCTTCTATAGAGAGAAAAAAAGCACGTCCCAATTGCGTTTACACAAACGCACCTTTGTTAAACCGGCGGTTAATTAAAACAACGCGTGTTTTATCGCGCTCGTATTTTCACAAAATTGAAGTAGCGATCTCGGTTTTTGCGAGAAGAATATGCGATATTAATTTAATTAGTTTCTCTGTCTATTACTCGTCCGGTATATATTGCGCTTGTTAATTAACTCGAGAGCATCGCGCGCGTCTTGAAAAATATCTTGCGAGAATAATCCGCGTGAGGATTTGCCGCGAGGAACTCGTAATGCTCCGCGCGCGCTTGCTACGACCGGAGATTGTGTCGCGAGAAGAAAATTGAGATGAACACGTATGAAGCAAGCGGAGAGAGAGCTACTTGTACGCCAGGACGCCTTAAATATTTTACGGAAAAATCCCCCGTCTCTCTCTTTTCCCCCCGAATCCCGCGATAAAATATTTCCCGCGTTGCGGATAAGAAAAAAACAAAACGATACGACGGGAATATTCGAGCAGACACTTCGCGGAAACGCGAGGAAAGGGCGAATCGCGATATGATTTCCGCGCGAACTCGTAAATCAGACGCGGAAAACATGCAGAAACGTATCGTAACAAGATGCGAGAGGTCCGAGGTTTGCTCTCTCCGAGCACGTAGCGGAGGAATGAACTTTCGTATCGACTGTATTAAGTCGCGACATGTGTCGATTTCTCAACGCGCGCGGTCTCTCTCTCTCTCTTTCTCAAAGAAAACTCACATGTTTCCTCTCTCCTTATCTCCACTTGGCGCGAGTCCTCCGCCTATAAATATTCCGCGCAATCTAGACAATTCCCCGACCGGTCTTCCCGGGGACACACCGGCGAAAACTCTCTCTCTCGCTACGACTCCCACGGTCGTCGTACGACGCTGTTTTATAACATCCAAGTGCACGAGGACCGGACGCTCTCGACCGGGACGCGGCGCTTCGTTTCTTACATGCGATCCGCCGTGAGTTTCGCAGAACGGTACGGGACGACGCGGATGGATCGATAGTCGGGAAGGAGAGAAGACTTTTGATTAGCATAACAATCCCGGGTATTTATCCGGGGAGGGAAACGCGAGAGATACAACATGTATCTGCGCGTCTGCGGCGTGCGAAATAGTTTTCCAACCCGCACGCAACACAAAGCGGGGAAGATGAGGAGAACGTGACGAGCGGGCCGACGAGTTATATGGTATACTTGTTTGCGTTTTGCGACTCGACGCGTTTAGCACGGCAAATTTCAATCTTCCTCTAAAGCCCGTGTGCAATTTTGTTCCGCGGACGTAAGGAGGGAGGGGGAGACGGCCTATGAGAGCTAGGCCTCGTCCATTATTCGCACGCTAGACAGACACATCGACCGTCGCACGAAATGAGACAACAGTACCAACGTTCCGCTACCGTTCGTTCTCTCGCCATTGTTCCGCAAGCACCGCAACGCGTAAACACGACGACACGCGCACACACAGACGGAACTCGCAGATTGTCTTCGCTCTTGGGATTCTGCGCGACCCCCGAACTTGGTAGGTACTCCACGAGTACCTACCGCGGCAACGTTTTCGGCAAATCACATTTGTGTTCGACTCGGCAAGAAGATTTACGTAAATTAACCGACGTGGATTTTTGTTTCTTTGGTCGTAGCTTCTTTTTGTGGATTACAAAACCTACACGTTAAAATTCTCTTCGCGAATATTTGCTTGCAATTACGACGGGAATCTTGTTTGCAAATAACGAGAGAAAGCATCGATTGCGCAAATTGCGCACGTACAGTGTTTTCAAGTTTCCGTTTAACTAAATTTTCGGACAAGGGGGAGGGAAGGGCTCCGCGAATAAATTGCGAAGCGAATGAAACGGCCTTTATGGCCTCCTTTATGACTCTATTTCCATATCGAGTGAAAAGCGGGCCCGCGAGAATCGGAGAGGGGGAACAAGCGGGGCGCGTAAGAGGATCTCGCGCGCGTCTGGTTATGGCAAAAAGATTTATCGCCGGTCCCGGTAAACGCAGGGGTCGGATTGTAATTTCCAGCGGCGCGCGCCATAAATAACCAATCAGATTCGCAATCGTACGCAACGACGCCGCGCAAAACGTCAAAAGCATGAAGCAGCTGGCTCTCCTTTTCTCCCTCTTCCGCCCTCCCGCCCCGTCAACATCGGAGGGTGGTCGCTTTCGGCAACAACCCCTCCTGGGACGGGACGCGCAGCACCCAGTGCTTCGCGCTTTTCCACGTTTCCCGAAGCCTGCGGGAAGAGAAACCCCGCTTTCTTTGTTCCTGCGCGCCGCGCGTCTCCCCTTGGCACCCCTCGAAGTCCCTGTCTCATTGTGCAACTAAATGAGGATTGAGAGACGGCGGGGGAGATCCCCGCGATACCCGGGGTCGGCGTCCCCTTTCGGCGTCTCGTGTGTTAAAGATCCAGTTCGCAAATTCCTCCCTCTCGTCGTCGACGTCGTCGTCGTCGTCGGCGAGGGAACCTTTCTTAACGAGCGCCCTTGCCGCTTTTGACCCCGCTGGTCTGCGGAATGACTGAGCGGGAGGGTCGGAGCCTCGAGGAGGAGCCTCACAAACACGCGCATCATTACGAAGCTACTGGACAAATTAAACGGCGATTACGACCCTCGGTCAATATATTCTCGCACGATTGGCTACGGAATTTTCTCCCCTAACGTCGAATCGAATTTGAAATAAAATCGAATCAACTAATTATTATTATTATTTTTTTTTGTGCAACTCACGCGCGGAGACGAAAATGTCGAGACGAGAGTTACTTTTCGAGCGAAGGAGATCTCGAGGGCGATATTTAAATCAGGAAATGCAGGTGATTTGGTTCCACCACGAAGCGCGGCGCAGTTTGAGAAGTGCGTGGCGAGTGACGAGTGGCGAGAGAAAGAGAGGTGGAAACTCTTGTGTTACAATGCAGCCACGTCACACTCGCCACGCGTTCTCCATCACGACGTCCGCACGACGATGCCTCCTCTGCACGGTTTCGCGACTCTTCAACCCCCCTTTTGCACGGGAGGCCTCTTGTTACACGATTACTCCACCCTTCCTCTTTAAGGCTTCGGGATGGGGTTACCCACTCGTTACGGCTGCTTTTCGAGTGGACGCTTTTTCTCTGCGCGCACACAATGTCGAGTTTTATGCGCGCACGAAACGAAAAAAATAAATCCCCGCGGGGCCCGAAGGAAATTATTCAACGCTCCTCGTGCGCGTCTGTCGCGAATCCAACCTTACGCGACGAAATACCGTCGGTCTCTCGTAGCAGAGAAGTTGTACAATATTATATTAATTATATCGATTACAACATTATTTCCCCGTCACTTTAACATCAATTTCGCGTGTACGTCTCTTATTTTATTTCGAGAATATTTCGCAACAGTTTTAAATTATTTATGGCGGTAAAACACAAAAACTGTCAAAATTATTTATTTTTCTTGATATATTTTTTTTTTTTTATCTGTCACAACACACCGCAATTTCGCGCGTAATTCCCCGCGTTTTAATGTAATTTATTTCTCGTTTTCCAAATTGTATTTTTCGAGAACTCGCATGACGGACGCGCGATTTCGATTTCACGTAACGTCCTAATCTCCGTCGTCGCGCGGAGACGACGTTCTTCCATCGGGAAATGCCGCCCGGAGGAAAATCTCGGGCGTGATCGACATCCGCAACAGAATGCGCCTAGCGCGGCATTTCCCCGGTAACGCGAATCCGATGCTTTTAAACGGCGCTCAACCTCCCTCGGCGCGTTGCATCCGAGATCTTCCACCGGTCCGACGTGCGAGCAACGTATGTTATTGTCTTTTGCTCCGCGCGCCGCCGAAGGGAGAGCGGCGTCTGGCGACGCTCCAAACACGCGCGAAAAAGCCCCGGCTTCTTTCTCGACGTATAAAGACATCCGTCCGCGTTCATTGTCGCGACAGCTTTGGGATTCCAACGACCGGTTGCACGGACGAGAGAAGATTTCGAGCGTGTTGTCCCTTGATGAGCGTGTCTCTGTGTGTGAATGCGGACACAAACGACCCATCGACCGGTTCGTTCCCCTCCCTCTCGTCTTTCCTAGGGCATCAACGCCCGTCCCTTTCGCTGTCTCGCCCCGACCGACAGCTCGACGTAACCGCGCGATTGACAGCAACGTGTACACGACAAATACTCGGGTCACACGCGCGTTTTATCTTCTTATCGCGCGCGTGTACGACATCGTCGATTGGACATCTCGCGTAAACGTTCGCGCAGTTTCACACCTGACGCATCTCGTTTTCCGACGAATCGTCTGTCATTTTCATTATCTCTTTGTTTTCTTGATATTCATTAACTGTTTGACTGCGGCACGTTATCGATTAATTGCATTCTCTCGGAGTCGAGGAAAACGCGCCTCTCGTAATCGATAATCAAGTTGACTCTACATGCGGACGTGTGTACACACGGAGGGGATGTATATAAAATTCACGCAAAACTTGGCAAAAACACACATCGTGACGACGTTCGCGGTTAAAGGGGATCAAAAATTATGGTTGTAAAAATTCACGTTAAAAAATATCCTCCGGTAAAAACAAGAGACGTGTGCGTGCACAAAATTAAACCGACGAGGAAAAAATGCGTGTTACGCGGTTTCGCGTCGAGAAGCCGGTTCTTGTGTGTCAGGTGCGGCACTTGTTATTTGACGATATCCCGGCGTGTTCTCGCTCGTGAGATCCTCGCGAATCAGTAATTAATGCACTTTGCCAACGGGGTAATTAACGGCGACACCATGTCGAGTACTTTCTGAAATATGTACAGTGCTCACCGCGCTGTTGAAGCTGTGATCGACGCGGCAGGTGAACGAACCTGGAAGGAGATATCCCCGCGGTCTGAGACGCGACAAGTCTGTTCCGACGTATCCTCCTCGAACACGCGGAGGATGTCGTCCGTAATCGAATTAGATAAATATCTGAACGCGATGTCTCTCTCGCTCTCTCTCTCTCTATCGAGAGGAAGCTTATTATGACGGAAGTTCGCGAATGGCATCCCACTGACTCGCTTCCAGGACGAAATATACGCCCTTTGGGGATCCTCCGGCGTCTGTGCGACATCGCGATGTTATCGATGACAAAATTGTTGTTGTTTGTTGGAAACTGCGAGCGGTGGCGAAAATCGATACTCGCGAAATGTAAAGTTAATCCCGTTATTCTCTCTTTTTCTCGATATTCCGAAAGATATATATATTTACTCCGAATAAACGAGAACACCGGTGTGATAGTGGTTATAATTCAAAGCGAGCTTTTCATTTCTTTTTTTTTTTTTTTTTTTGAAGAATTGTTTTTTTATTTCTAGAGCAAGTTGTGCTTGCAGCAGGTTAGCGGTTGTGTTTATTTCTCAACACGTTAAGTATTTAATCAGCAAAATAAATAAATTTGCGGTTTTATTGCTCTTCTCTCTCTCTATATCCAAGAGAGCATGCGACTTTGTCAAACGTAATGTCACAAAACTGTTGTCCGTATTGAAGTGGAACGGGCGGGTGGATATCGAGTCGTCGTCCCGCGGAAGTTCGCCCCGGAACTCAATTCCGGCCGAATCACTTTGTTATTGGTTTTTATACGGCCGCGCGGTGTACTCTCAAAGAGCAAAACACAGTGGTAATACAGAGGTTCAAACCGAAACAAGTCCGTGAATTCTCTCTCTCTTTGTCTCTCTCTCTTCTCTCTGTGCTTTCGTCGATTTAACATATCCGAATTTCTCGATGTTCTCTTGCAATTTACCGCTTTCTAATTCAATTATTTTACGAAACATCGAACACGTCGCTCGACCAGTTACCGAGAATTTTCTTTTTTCTTCTGATACTTTGATTTTTATTAAATATTTTTTATTGAAATACATAAACCGCGCTTTTTCATTTAATCTAATTTGGGATCGACAAAATATTGTTTGCAAATAACAATTGATATATCCGCAGAACAAAATTATGGAGAAATATAAAAAAGCCAAAACTGCCGGCGAGACGCGATAATGAATAATTAACGGTATCAGTCGAGTGAAATAGTTCATTCCGTGTTTGCTCACTGTCAGTGTTTGACAGACGTCTCGCCGCAAGCTCCGCGCGCCGCCGCGAATTGACTCATACCGGGGCGATAGTTGAAATTTGCGTTCAAAGCGGCGGATCAATAAATTAACAGCGCGAGAAAGATCCGATTTCGATCACATACACGCGAGCAAAGTGTAAATATTCAATTTTCTCGTAAAAAGTCAAGCCGATCTTTTCAACACCGTGAATCCCAGCTTTTTTTTTCAAATTTAACAGATATGTACACGCGAGCGTTCGACCAAACATTTATCTACAATTATAATTGTTCAAATATGCGGATTTTTATTATTTTGTGTGTGTGTGTGTGTGCAGGTACTGTTTTAAAATAATATCAAATTGTTCTGTTTAATTCACCGTATCGCGTAATATGTGTCGTGAACTTTCCCCTTTAGCTTGCTAACGCCCAAACTCATCTCGGCAATAATCTGTTTCGTAAGTATCCCTCGCTTAAAGACAAATTGAATCAGTTTCTGCTCGGCGAACGTTGTCTCTTCAGGTTGACCTACTTATGCGCGGTAATCTAACGCAAGATATTGACTGACGCCTCAATCTTTCAGCAACTTTCATTTAGGAATATATTTAGCGAATATTGGTTGAGTCAAGCACCTCAAAAATGCATATTCATTATAATAATGTATATATATTACAGGTAGGTTCGTAATTTCTAAATATTTAAACTTTCACGTGTTTATACGACGAGCTAATTTTAATCTAGTCTAAAATATTTAGACATTTAACGAAAAATGGCGATTAACCGCGTGACCCGATTCGAAAAAATCGAATTTGTTGAAAAAAAAAAAAAAAAAAGAAATCTGACAATATCTTTACTTGATTCGGCAACCGTCAAAGAAACCGACATTTCAAAAGACCTATTCACGAGATTGGCTGAAAACGAGAGCTTGAGGAAAAGTCGCCGCTGGCGACGCGGGAAAATAGCCGTCGCTCGTGCAGAATTCAGGCGAAGTCGCGCGGGCGGCGCGCGTGGCTTTTGAATTTTTGAGATTCGGGTCGCGGCGGCGTGTCAAGTGTATCTCGTCGTCAACGAAGAAAGACGGAGGTGAGTGGCACGGGAGAGGTCGATATCGGGACGAGATTCCCGATGGTAGAGAAGAACACTCTTCTTCCCTCGTCCGTGTCAAGTCCCGCGAGACGCGCGAGCGAACGCCCGGCGAAACGTGGCCATTAGCCCGCGCGCGCGCGCGCCTCCGCGCCTCGTACATATCGAGTACCTGTCACTGCCTCTGCGAATTCAATTTTCGCGTTTTCGGGGACGAGGGAGAGAGAGAGAGAGGGAAAAAGAGAGAGAGAGAGAAAACCCGGGGTGAGAGCCTTTCGGAAGTACACCCTTTTCTCTCTTCTCCTCCCGCCCTTCTATTTTTTTCCCGGATAATTCGACGGCGTTCCATCTGCAACGCGATATGATTTCCGCTACGCTTAGCGCCGCTGATGGAAAAGCACGCCGTCTGCGCGATTTGCAACAACGTATACACACACACACATACGACTTTAATCCGACAAAATGTTATCACACGTCCGTCGTCGATCGGATGAAATATTATACCCTTGATCGTTCGATCCGTTGTCTAGAGTGAAAATTTACACGTCACAATTTATTCCGTTACACAATTTATGCTCTTCGGAAAAATAACGCGCATATATACATATATACATCAGATCAGAGACGTGCGCCCGCGTTCTTTTTTTTTTTTTTTTTTTTTTTTTTCAACATTCGTTTGTATCCGGAATAACATCGGCGGAGGCGCAGCTGTAAACGCGCGCGTAAACTGTAAAAAAAATCACATCGCCTCCGTGATTTTTCGCGAAACAATTCGCCGTTTTGAAAAGTATGGAAACACATACACGCGTGTGACAGAACGTGCTTTTTTGCGAGGGAGGCGGGGGAGGAAGCGCGCACCAACGCGGAGAAACGGTCGGTGCGTGTATCATTTAAAATATCTCGGCGTTGTGTCATATTCGCCAACGAAAACCGTCCGATGCGAAAAATTTCCACCGGGACGCTTTACAACTATCGTAAAACTGTTAGGATACGCTGCTCCAGAAATGGAGGGCCTGGCGTGAAAATAAAAAATGGGGAGGAAGAGTACACGTGTCGTTTTATATATTTCCCTCGTCATCGAAGTTGCCTGTGTTGCGCGCCGGAATTTTTCAACAAATCGTATCGCAATAAAAAAAGACCGCGTTGCGAGAGATACAAAAATAATTAATATAAAAATTAATTAATGAATCTCCGGATTAATAAATCACAGAAACGCGATCGTGACGTTCGCGCGCAGAACGTACATTATTTCAAATCGCATTAAGGTGTTCTCACGAAACCGAGATATTTGTTATACGTGCGCGCGCGGTCGTTGCTCCGGGAAAAATCCCGAATTACACGTCCGAGGATTAAAATCGACGATCGAAATAATTTCTCTCAATGTGTTTCTCGCTCGACTCGGGAATGTCGTTAATTCAGCGATTCAGCCAATCTAACAATGTTACGTTTTCTCCGACACGATAAGCGCGTTTGGTCTGCGAATTAAGCCGAGGGAAACGTAGCTGTGCATAATCGCTAATCGCCCCATAATGCACGGCTATTGGATAATAAATTAATATACGAACGGTATTCCGGATCGCGTGGAGAGATGCACTTTTACGCGCGCATCGAGAATTCAAAAGCATCTCGAGGATGCGAGGAGAGAGAGAGAGAGAGAGAAAGAGAGAGAGAGAGGCGGAGTGGTCGGCGAACAAAGTTGCGGAGCGCCAGCGATGATGATGGCGGTGCAGGGTTGGTCGGGATCTACGTGTGGTGGTTGTGTGACGCGCGGCGATGTGCCGGTGCACATCGAGGGGGATCAATGAACAAGTTCAATAACCTTAAATCCACTTGACGGCGAACTACCCATCGGGGTACGACTGACTGCGTCGCTTCAACAACCAAAATAGATATTCATTTTCCAAGAGTGCTATTTTCCCAGTCCAGACACAAATCCAATACCGCTTGATTTAAGTGCCGCTAAGGGTCAAAGACCCTCACTCTCCCCGCTTACATAATTTCTCGCGCCGCGGACTTTACTCCGCGCTCGTGTCGATATTAAGAAACGTTCCAATTACGCGAGAGAGATCTCGCGTTTATTATCCTCTTCCGGTTTTGCGCCGACGCGCGTCTCCGTCTCGCGCGATGCGATCGCGTCGTCGGTTGCGTATATATACGACAATTCCGCGAACATACTTTCGAATTTTCTGTAACTCAAGTTCAAATACCCTTGACGTCGCGATAAGAGCGTTTATAACGTTTAAGTTAAATACCTTTGGATAAAGCGCGATCCCATTAGATATACGTGTGTCGAGTATTATTTCACGTCTGTTTCTCTGAGACGAGAGAAGCCGAGCTATTCGAACTCCGAAATCTCTTGAGCGCGAAACAACAAACGAGAACGTGTGTTTTGAAGACACGCCAGAAACTTTGCGCGACAGCTGATACACCTCTCTCTCTCTTTCACCGAGAAGAGGATCATGCATACTTTACTCAGTCTAATAGTTTTGGCACCGCGAGAGAGAGCTCCGCGTAAATCATGGCGTAAAACATCGTATCCCCCTTAAGAACCGACCGTCGTCGTCGTCGGCGTAACAATGAGCGACGACGCGAATATAGCGGTCTCCTAAAACAAGGAGAACGCGTATAATGGCGCGATTTTACAGCGACGCGGCAGATTAACTGCACAAACTGCATCGGCGCGCTGTTTGCTCATTCCCGCGGCAACCGCAATTGTATTTACGGCAGCTGTGCCGTTTGTCGCTTTGTTTATCGAATCAATCGTTTTATCGCTTTTAACGCGTATGTCACTAACGAGCAGCGATCTCTCGCCGCGATTTTCGACGAATTTTTCTTAAAACTCGCGCGAAATATTTTCCGCGCGACAGATTCGATTGTTTCGCTATCGAAATTGTTGCGTACAATTAATCAACCTGTAATTAGCAGGTTGCGTTTGTATCTGTAAAAGTAGGTTTTACGTGGAGGAAACTCACCTCGAGTTCGCGCTCCGATTTACCACCACTTGATCGGTCACAAATTTATACCCGAGTTGAATTCCAGGATCGATTTACTTGTGCGCAACCGATTTTTTCGGGTCCCGCTCACGTGCGAGGATCCCGCGTGTACACGAATTCCGCAAAACGGAATTTGCAAACGAACCGAATTTGGAAAAACCAGTGTTTGTTTGTTGATTTTGTTTTGTTTTGTTTTTTTAATCACAGTCTCCGCGAAAACCCACAAACCGTGTTTTCTCTCAATCAGAATTTCGGCACGATCGCGACAAGCATCGCTCGCGAACTGAATATTCTCACGGGGTAGCATCGAGTGGAGGTGAACTACGGGCGCTGGAGAGGGTAAATGGGGCAAGAGGGGGTTGAGAGAGAGAGAATGCGCGCGTAGGAGAGACACCCCGTGCGCGAGTGCGCGAAACGGGGTGTATAAGGTTGCGAGAGAAATGGTCGATGGTGTTACTGGCGCGAGTCGGTTAAAAAGTTGCGTTGCACAGACTACCGCTAATAAAATTCAACTTTTTTAACGAATTTCTCGAACAATAGCTTCGAGTGAAAAGAATCTCCCTCCCTCCCTTTTGACCGATCAAAAATCTCTGTGCGCACATTCTTCTCAACAAAACTGACGTAAAAGTTCTCGCGATTTTTTCACATTTCTCGAAACTCGAGAAATTTTTACAACGTTTCAAGCGCGACAAAAAGCCGACGTTTTTGTATGCAATTTGAATCCGAGATTTTACCCCCGTTTTTTTGAATTAAATACAGAAAAAACCAGTTGAATTTTTGTTTCGATGTTGAAAAGTTTGTGCGCACTTTCGAGAAAACGCGCATCGTTTACGCGAATCGATCGAGAAAAGGAATAGTTTTGCGATAAGCAAGAATTAGTTTGCAAAAAAAAAAGCGAGCGAGAACGTGAACATTACTCACCCGACGAATGTCCAACGTCGTGCACGCATAATCCCGAGGCGAAACTGGGCCACTGGGGGAATGGGGGAGAGAACCACTTCAGTGCGACCGAACGTCACACGCCGCGACGTTGACGTCGAAAAAATCCTCTGACGGTTTCAGGCCTCGTTTGCTAATTCTCGCTCTCGGCTGTGCGCAGAGAGAGTTTTCGCTTCCCCGACCATTCAACCGTCATCCTACGTTAACACGACGGGATTTCGGAGGCGCTAAAAGTTCGCGTTATGACGATGATAAGCGCGCGACCTACATCACAGAGAGAGAGAGAGTGTGTGTATGTAACTCGATTTCCCTCGAATATCTTCGCGCGCTTCTACTTTTTCCGGGCGTACGACCGATTTTTCTTTGCCGCGGGCATTTTTCACAATAATTTGCCGTTACTCGCGCCGAGTGTGTGAGAGATTGCCGGCGCGACGTTAAAGTTACTTCCCCGCTACATCGATAACGGATCTTCGGCGAGAAATATGAGAGCTTCGCGTAACAAAGTCGTTTTGTTTAAGCATCGACGCGGTATTATCGATGTGCGCGAGCATAAAATAATACGGCGGCGTTTGTTCCGAATCCGACCGAGGCGAAATACTTCGATGCCGGTCGCGGTCTCGTTGAAATTACTCTCTAATCGGGAATATTTCATAAGGTATCCGCGCGTATCTGGAATTATTCAATATCCGCGGGAATCCTTTGAAGCCTTTTCGCGTCGAACGCACAGTTGGTTGCCCCTTTAAAGATTCTCTTTCTCTCTCTCTCTCTCGTTCGTTGGTTCGTTCGTTCTTTATTCCTCGTCGTCGCGGCGTCTATCATTTTCCGCAAATACTTTTTTTTTTTTTCACGGAGTATACGAGCGCGTGCCCTCAATGACCTCGTCATCGAAAAAGAGATATTCCCCCAACCGTAACGTAGAAATGGTGAATATTTCGCGGAAACCGTCTCTCCGATTATGGAATAAATTAAGAGCGAGTACATCGTCGGTAATAGCTTCTATTTGCATTTAGAGATGAGATTGCTGTCGCGCGCGCGCGCGCCTGTACCCGAGAAAGAGTATAACGGGGGGGTTTTCTCGAGGATTTGGCCGACGGTCGAGAGGAGAACGACGACTCTCGGAGCGTGTTCTGCAACAAACGGAGACAAAATATACATAGACTCATATTTTAAATTAAATTCTACTGTAAATTGTACTCTGAGAAAATGACACAATTTATTAGAAAATCCGCGCGCGTATAACGAAACTTTATTTAATATTATTTTAAAATAAAATTATATCAATATCACGTTTCATCACAGACAATTACGTGATATTTAATATCTTTATAGAGGCGTTGAAATGTAAAATTAGTAGCGGAGTGAACGTGTATCTCTTTGAGCTTGAACGCGCGAAGTTAGTTAAAGGACATCGAGATTCATACATTAATCGATAGAACAACACGAACCACCTATTTCCACGCGAGCAGAATAACCAATAATATTCAATCTTGAGAGCAGTTTGATGAACATATTCGTATTGGCGCGAGGAGATAAACACGCTATTGTGTGTCGCATGCAACGTGTTCCCGAAGATGAACCGACCACATCCACGCGAGCATCTAATAATACGCAAATGCGGGGGAAGTGAGTAAATCAGAGCGTGAATAATTCCAACGTGATGAGATGTAACGCGAGAGAGAGAGAAAGAGAGAGAGAGAGAGAGAGCGCACTGCTCGCGCAATTGCCATGTTTCCATCTGAGCAATTGCGACACGTGTGCCTTGACGGTGGATCATAAGAGACGACATGTTCTAGATCGATTCAGACTTTGGAAGAACGGGACGAGGACGAGGATGACAACACCTGTTGTCACCGCGCGACCTTTTGCAACCCGGTGCTGCGAGAGATTATCGTGACCGACGCGATTTCTACGTGTTACGAGCTGCGACTGACGTGGGCAGACCTCTTCTGGCTCGCGACCGTGATCGGCATGACCCTGCTGGCCTGGACCGTTTTGTATTTTCTGCTGGGCGACCCAATGCTGCCCGGCGGCGCCGTCTTTGGCTTTTTTATCCTCGTCGTGTTCTCCTACGCGCTCGGCTGGTCCCTCACGTACATTCCCCGTCTGCATCTCCCGCCCATCTTCGGCATGTTACTTGCCGGCATAATTTTGCGCAACACCGACGTCTACAACATACAAGACCAGCTCGGATCGGATTCGGCCTCGATGATCCGGATCTTCTGCGTGACCTTTATCATGGTGCGTGCCGGACTGCAACTGACTACGACCGTTCTACGGGCGCATCCGGCGCTCGTGATGATCCTCGCCCTCGTTCCGTGCACCGTCGAGATGCTGACGGTCACCGTCTCGTGCAGATACCTCCTCGGCTATCCGTGGGACTGGTCTTTCATGACTGGGTTAGTTAAATTTTTGTTTAGCGCCGGTACAAAATTTTCATCTCGTCTTTCGACAGAAAACAAGTTTTTTTTTTTCTAAAACACTTCGTGGAATCGTTTGTGTTATTTACATGATTGACAGTTCGGAGAAATATTTTCGCAACAATTTGATTCAAGGACGATCGTTGCGTGCATGTCCCCCGTAGTGACGGTCGGCTGCATGCTCGTCTTAGCCGAGAGCGGTTACGGAGAAGACAAGGAGTTAACCAGCTTGTTGAGCACGGCTACGTGCATCGATACCGTTCACGTCGTGTCTCTGTTCGCCATCTGCGTCTCAGTCGTTTTTAGCAACGGTATACAGAAAGCGTAAGACAATTTCAAAGCATGACTCTCTAACGGAGTGTTTTTTTCCGCATATATACGCGAAACAATTTTCCATTCTCTTTATTTTCCACTTAAATTTTCTATTTATTTTCTATCTAAATTTTCCTCAGCTGCGCATTCGTGCACAAAAATATCGAGATTTTTTAAAAATAAGGAATAGAGACGATAATTTCTATTGATAGATTTTCTGCTTTTTTCTAATAAAAATGAACGTTAAAGACCGAGATGAGGATTAACATTTTATATCAGATCGTGTTTCAACCTCAGAGAGAATGATAAATAATTTTCCTAGTCGCGAGAACACACACACACACGCGCGCGCGCGCGATAGTGTGTGTATTTATATCTTTACGAGGTGAAAACCTGGTACGTTCTATCACGGTTTAAATATTTTCATGATTAATACATTAGCGGTTTGTGACACCGCAAGCCGACGAGGCGAGCTACGTACAAAAAAAAAAAAAAAACAAAACAACATACAAAAAGCCTTTCCATAAAGAGAGCCATACATCTTCCTAGATGACGGGAGAACAGAATGGTGGTCCTACGTCCCCGGCGGGATTCGAGATTTTCTCCTGGGACTTATAGCGGGAATAATCTTGGGTTTCGCCCTGGCCTTTTTCCCTCATCGCAATCACGTAGGTACTTTATTCATTTCCCCCCACGCGTCTTCCTCCCAAAAAACAGCTTGCGAAAATTCGGGTCACGTATCGCGAAACGAGCACGTTCGCGTAATCTAAACTAACAAGAGCGGACTTATTAACGCCCTTTCGCAATGTTTTATTAATGTGCAGGAGTATATCGTCTTTCTTTCTCCGCGCCGCGGGAATACGGGAGTAAAAGTTTGCGGAAACACGATCGCGTCGGCTTTTATTACGATATTTCTTTTTTTTTGTTTTTATTCGCGCGATCGATGCGATAAACGCGAGTGTACAAAATTTTCTGACAGTAAATACTGTTGCGCCCCCCGCCCGTCTATCTGACTGTCTTCTTTCTCTCGTTTCCCGAACGGACAGAAACACGCAACGTCGTATCGCATCGGCGGTTTGGCTCTTGCATCTTTAACATGCACCACAGCGGCGTCGAGAATGGCAATCACGGGCGGAGGGTATCTCGCCACCATCATACTGTCGTACATAGCTGTTCGTGGCTGGCGAATTTTGACGGTTTCGTACGACGTAAGCAAATCAATAAATCGCTTTGAATAAAAATTCCAAGACTCGCGATCGGTAGAAATATTTGTTCGTTTCCGCATGTTTGCTGTTTCAGACAACGCCGTTTCACAAGACGTTTTACTTCCTGTGGCACATCGTGCAACCGATTTTGGGAGGCGTGATTGGCGCCAATTGCGACTTTCGAAACTGGGCCGCATCGAGATTCGGAATTCATCTCGCCTGTGTACTCACGGCAATATCAGTAAATTAATCGCAACGATTTTTGCTCGAGATACAATATCTAGTTTTCGCGGAAGAAAAAATCACTGAATATAATTTTTCTACAATTTCTTTTTCGCAAAAAGAATTCAAGTTTCTTCGGGATCTTTTTTTTTTTATTTGTCGTCGAAATAAATTAAATATATTACGCGATTTTCTGAATCCAGGTGCGTAGCGTCACCACCTTTTTAACGACAGTCAAAACGTCCTTCACGTGGAAGGAGCGATTGTTCGTTGCGATAGCTTGGATGCCAAAGGGAAGCTTACAGGTAAACATCGATCGCGTTAATTTTTCAATCGCGAAAATATATCAATCGAGCTCTACAACAAACGTTCCGAAAATTAGGCGGCGTTAGCTCCGATAGCGTTCGAGCGCGCGAGCGAAGAAGACGACCCGGCGAAAATCGAATTAGCCCTCGACGTCGTGAGATTGTCCGTAATCGTCATAGTAATTTTAGCGCCACTCGGCGCGTTCGCAATGATGACCAGCGGACCTCTTCTGCTGAACAAGATCAGGATCGAAGAATACAAAAGGGAGCGTTTGTTGAGCTGGGCGCCCGTCGTCACTCCACAGCTCAGACGAAACAGAAAATCAAAGAGTCCAGCCGACGAGGCTCTCTCGACGGAGTCAATTTTGTAAATGTTACAATGAATGACGTTTGTCTCAATCTCGATTGCTTCACTTCCCCGCAATTAAACGGTGTCGCGGTAAAATAAATAATTTTACTTTTCGTAATAAAATTCTACATAGAGCGAGAGATTTTTCGCCTCGTTCGAAATGTTAGACTCTTTTTATTTCTTGTCGCCTCATCCCCGTCAAAGTTTTCACAAGCAGATATACGCGCGGCGATAGAGTCGCGACGCGGAAATGACTGGTCTTGCCGTCGCAACACACTTAGGTGAGTGTAAACAAGCGCATCAGAGTGTGCGAAATCGACGACGGCTAAATGACGGCGAGACGACGTCGTCTCTGTTGCAACCTATATATATTATACACGGCGGGGATCGTATTCTTGTGTTTTCTGCGTTTACAGCGCGCGAGCGAGTTGTTTCGAGGTGTCTCCGATCATTATTGGCAAAACTGAAACTAGGGCAGCGTTCGTTACTCAGGCGACGATGATAGGAACATTGTGCTTATTGTTCGTAAATAGAATCGACGACGAGGCGCGTGGCGCCGCGATAAGAAAGCACGCGATGACGCTTTTCCGCGCGCGGCACGTGCTCTACAGCATCCCGGCGTCTTGCGATTCTCTCTCTCTCTCTCTCGCCGACTATAGCAACACGCGGTGTTGACTGCACCGATGCAGAATCGTTTATTCGAACTCGAACGATTTGCGTGTGCCGACGACTTCGCCACGACACGATCCGATACCGATGTGTTTCGACTCTCTTTCTCTTTGTACAAAATTCGGGCAAAATATAAGCCAAGCGAAATTGATGCGAGTTGAATTTCACGCGATTGTGAAGTCTTTTCGCTACAGAGATCGAAAAGAGCTTTGCTCTGATATTATTTTACACATAATATAATATATAACGTAATATACGATTGCCAATTAATATCAGTTATTAAAATAATTATAGAAACTGTTTTCTTAAAAAAAACCTCCGGACAAAAAGTACGAAAATACGGAATATATTTTTATACAAATAATAGAATTTTTTCAAGCAAATGAATGAAAAGCTGTCTGGTTTTTAACTTAAATTTGATATTTTCGTGTTGTAAATTTAACTAGTAAGAATCGATTGATATTCTTGTTAATTGTATGCATGTTGCAACTTTTTCTACTACCTTGTCAAAACACGTACCGCGAAAGATCACAAAATGGCGGCGTTCGAATGTCGATCTTCGCCGTTCAAATGTCAGACAAAAGTAATTGATATAATTAATTATATAACGAGATGTGTACGTACTTGATGAGATGATTGCACGTCGGAAGCATTGTCGGCGATGAAAAATCGATGTGAGAAGTCATCGATGACGATTGCGGCGGATCACGACGGACCACGGCGGATCACTGTTCGTTCTGGAACGTCGATATTGAAATCGCGAACAAATGTGCGGAATATACGTGCTATCACTCGCGTGCTACAATTTTTACACAAACACACATCACTCAATAAACACTCCCGATCGATGATTCGCGCCGAGTTTTACTTTCGAACGACAACAAACAACAAAGTCGCGCGGAGCGATTTGAAAGTCTTCCGTTTCTCTTTGCACCATGTTCGTGACTGTCGTGATCTTCGAACTCCGTTCGATATTGCAATTCTCAAAGTATCGTATCGACAACCACTCGCGCGTCACGACAATCGAAGTTAAATTGCAATCTTGCAAATACACGTGAAAACAAGTGCGTTTTGCCGGAGAGAAGTCCGAGACCGACCATCGCACTGTTTCTCGCGTTTTCAACTGATGACTTCAGCGCCATACATCCGCAAGAATGAGAACTACGATGTATCCACTCTCAGACGATAAGGTTTCAATCCGTGCTACATCGACACTTCACTGTCGATAAGTAGTCTCGAATCAGTACGAATCTGCTTGTACAATTACAATTGAAAAGCAATTAAAACACTTCCTTGATTTTTGAATCTAAACTGCGAAAAATATTGAAATTATATGCTCGACGTTTTACAATTAACAAAACTAAAAATCTACGAGCAGTTCGTACTGATTTCACGACTATTGTGAAGCCACTGAAAAATCGTATATACCAAACACTGGCCTTCTTGTGTACTACAACACCACTCTGTAACAAAAATAAAATGTTCTTATTGTTAGATGTAAGAAGAAAAATTATATCAAGTGTAAAAGATTGTTTCAATATCAAAATATATGAATAATAAATGAATAAGAATTTCCAAATATTCTAAGAAAATTAATTTGCTAGATTTGTTTTTTGCATAAATGACTGTGAAACACACCTTTGTAACAGCATCCAACTACCCGAACCGGCTCCTCCGGTGCTGCAAATATCTTCGTGGAGAATCGGCTTCTAAAACAATGAATAAAGAAACAATCTAGAATTTTACGCACTGTAACGTGTATAATTTACATGGAATATTGTGTTTTTCGTCGGAAATATTTTACATTATTCGAGTGTACATCGCGGGAAAGATGTAACTTCATCGCGATTTCAAGTTCTTACATTTTATTCTTGCGATGAAAGAAAAATATTCTTACAAAGAAATATTACTATTCACGACTGTCTAGGAAAAGAAAGATTAGGAAAAGAAAATGTAATAAATGTGTTAAATTTTAATACAAAATATGAAAAATATATACATATATATATTATACCCAAAAGCCGAGATGTTTCCAAGGGCGAGTTTTTTTGTTGTTCTGACGCTCGAGGCTCGAGCTATTGTTCCCCCCTACTACAAGCTTTCGCGGCGCGAAGGAAAATCGGAAAGCGCAGAAGCGCATGTAGTTGGGAACACGTGCGCGGTAGAAAACTCTACTGCGCTACTCACGGCGCAGCGAGCTATATATTATGTATGTATATTATTTTGTATTAATTATATATATTATATATGTATAAAGAAAATGTGTAAAATGAAACTTGAATATTGTAACGCACTTGTGATAATGAATAAAAAATATTTCTTGAAATACTTCTTAGAATTGCAACTTTTCATACATATATATTTGTGTATTGTTAAAATAACTTTGTAATATATTTTTATATACTTATTTTTTTGTATACTTTATAATGTATCTATATATGTAGTGATATAAAAAAAATAAACTTTATAAAGCCAATAGCAGCAAATGATGTTAAAAGGAAATGATACCTGATTGCACTCCATAAATTCTGATGCTGCTTGCTAAAATCGTATTTTCCTGACAATTATATCACTCATATATGTTGTGTGGAGAGTTGCAGATTGTTATTTCATCTCTTTTCTTGTATTCTTTCCTTGTATTCTTACAGATCTGTCAGTTTACTTTTCGAAATTAATTGAATCGACGCTCGTAACAGTTCGCTATTCGCACACCTGTAGTAATGCGAAACATATAACAATGTTATTAATATTTGATAGTAAAGCAGCAAAATATATGATGATTCAAGGAGATGTACTTACTTGATTATACTTCATTCAGTTTCGTAATACCGCTCGACAGTCAGGAATTCCGCGGCTCACTCAAAAGTCTTACTGTTTTAGTCGCAATTCGCCGCGGTAACACACGAAATTTAGTTCTTTGCGAACGACCGCGATACAATTGCACAGTAAAGCCCGCCAATTACCGTCATCGGCGATGCTAATTACGTATCAGTAGAAGCATCCGATACTTCACAACATTCATGCATTTGGACGCGAGACGACAATAATCGCGACAAGTACGAATAAATTCGAAAGAAGTTCTCGCGACGCGCATCGTCCATTTTGTTCGTCGCGCGCGTTTCGTGGAAGCGCAAACGGGTCGCGAAAGTTTCATACACTCGCTAATTACGGTAACTGGCGAGTGCGCGATGTTAATTACGTGTCACTACGAACGCCCGACACTTTTCGACACACACGTACGACCGATATTCGCGCGCGAGACGATGATAATCGCGAAAAATACGGGAATAAATTGAACGAAGTTCCACTTTGCGTCGCCCGTCCGCCATAACTGACCGCTGACTCGAGAGTAGCGCTACGCGCGGTACTTCGATAATCGAAGTATCGAATCGCACGAAGATATCGATGTACGATCGCAGAGCGTAGCACAGAACAGAATCAAATCGAAGATGGTATTTTTATTTACCGGTTAGGTTTGCGTATGTAGTTGATACGCGCAAAACTAGGCGCTTACATCGCTCGAGACAGCGCGGGAACTTGTCCAGGAAACTGTATAGTTCATTTGCTTTGTGAATTAATGGCGCTGAAAAGTGTGAGAGTCGTAAGAATAGAACAGCCGCTTTCTAGCTTTTCTTTGGCACTCGGAAGTTGCTTTTATTCCTGAAGATGGGTCGCAAAAAGAGGTAACAGATTGTAAATTTGTTAGCTTGATAAAAATTAAATGTTTCTTAAAATTGAAAGAAAAAACGGAGAGCACTGTGTGTATTAAAATTCAAGTCGAATGTGTTTCGTAGGTTTTCTAATAATTTTCTTCACGTGCAAAACTCCGCAAAAGTGGCAAATTTTAATTGCGTATTCTCGGTTATTTATTTATTTATTTTTTTTTTTTTTTTTTGGCAAAATTACGCGCTTGATTTCTGAACTTTTCTCTTTAGAACAAAACAGTCTGTTGGCGAGAAGAATGACGAGCACGTGGACGACATGGACGATGTGGGAGACATGGAGGACATGAACCTGGACGATGTTGTAACAGATTCCGAAGAGGAGTACACGGAGACGGAAAAGAAATTATTGGAAAAGGTGCGCAAACAACAGACCACAGAAGATTTTGATAGCGACGATGAGGTTTACAAATTACAAGTTAGTGATACAGAAGAAGATGAGGAAGAGGAGGAAGAAGAGGAAGATGATGAACAAGATCGCATGGGGTCTGATATCGAAGGATTAGAGAAAGATGATGATGATGATGATGATGATGTGTTAGACGATAAAGCTTGGGGTAGCAAGGCGAAAACTTTCTATTCGTCGGATTACAAGTATACAGACTATGCGACTGCTCCTGAGAAGGATATAGTCAACGCTGAGATGGAAGAGGAGGAAGGAAGAAGGCTGCATTTGAGATCAATGGGACAATACGTGGTGCCGGAGAGTTCGAGTTTGAGTCAAATCGCGCAGTTAGTAGAGCACAGCAAGGAAGATCAAGAAGATGATTATAGAGATAGTGTACAAACGTCGGAGGAAGAAGAAAAGTCTTTCATGTTTATGGTCAATATGTACAAAAGTATGTATGTAAGAAAGAAATAATTTACATACTCTGTTCAATGAGAGAATAGAATTGGTCTGCGCACAGAGGAAGCAAAAACACCCCCTGGTACATTGTTGTAAGGTGAGAGGGTTTTCTGGAGATACGCACGAAACACGAACGAGTTTCCATCTACTCTGATTCTATTATCTCGTTGAACAGAGTATATATTAGCTTTTGTTTTATTGTAAATTAAATATCAAACGTGCATTACATAAATTACCGATTTGACGAGGAAATTATTTGTTTGCAGATTTTATGACGGAAGTGAGAGATGTTTACACGCCCTTTTTCAAACTGGTTGACGACGGCACGATTCCCGAATGCGAGGCGGTCGATTTCATCAGAACTAGATACCGAATCATACTCAATTATTGTACCAATATCTCCTTTTGTCTTTTGCTGAGGGTAAAAGGAATACGGGTAAAAGGTCATCCGGTTATAAATCGTTTGACGCAGTACAACGAGTTGCTCAATAAGATAGACGAGTTCAAACAGGAAGACCTGCTGAAGCAGATGGCGGATATAGTGAGAGCAGCGAAGGAAGGCAAACCTCTTTACAGCTTGTCAGACGGTTCTGAGATACAATGCACTAAGAAGAAAAACAAGAAAGAAAAGTCAATGCTCAATAGCTTGAGTAAAAACCTGGCACGTCAGAAAAAAATGAAGAAACAAGAAAAATATGACGAGTTTGATAGAACGGAAGAAATAGATGATAAAGATGACATCGAGACTATGAATGACGAAGAGAACGCCGTTTCGGACGAGGGAGAAGATAATGGGGAAGAAGGAAAGAGAGCGATAACGTATGAAATGGCGAAGAACAAAGGTCTCACACCCTATCGCAAAAAGGAACAGCGCAATCCTCGCGTGAAATACAGAAACAAATATCACAAAGCTCTGATTCGCAGGAAGGGGGCGGTAAGTGTAAAACAAAAAAAATTAAATGTCTCTTATATTCCGTTAATGTACGAGAAGTTCTCTGTTATATGCTTGAAAACTTATTTACAGGTAAAGACAGTGAGAAAGGAGCTGACTCGTTATCAAGGAGAAATCTCTGGTATCAAAGCGGGAGCGATAAGGAGTATAAAATTCACTTAATTACGAAAACAATTGTAATTTTATACGAATTATATAAATGCAATATGAAACAAATTTACTCGCTAGATATTTAAATAACGTATCACTCGCATAATCTCTAATTAAAATTTTTCATTACGTAAATCAGTTTTGGAACTGGACAAGCGTTAAAGTGACGACAACACAGATTACGTAGACAAATGTTTTTTATTTTATCAGAAAACTATGGTATGTACATGAAAAACAAATGGCGCGCTTCAACCACCAATAGATTTAAAAAAAAAAAAAAAGAGAAAGTCTTCATATATCAAGCTAAACAGATAACATTGTTCTTTGCGAAACTTCTGTGTACAGCTCTTTGATTTGCAAATTGGTGAACAGTCAACAAAATTACATTTACAAATTGAGAACATAAAGACTTAAACAGTTAACTTAAATCTCTACTTTGGCTAATATGTCCGATTCGCGGAATAAGTGATATTCCTTGTTGTCCTCGAGTTCAACCTTCGTGCCACCGTATTCGGGAAGTAACACAACGTCTCCAATCTTAATGGTTAAAGGCACATGTTCCCCATTCTGGTAAAAAAGAAAACAGATGTGATTGCGTTGACAAATAATTTTATCTCATAAGTACGATTAAAAAAAAAATGTTAAAACTTGATTTATTTAAAAATATTATCTATGTATGTACATACATTGTTCCTCGATCCAGGTCCTGTTGCCACGACTGTGCCTCTCAATACTTTGGCCTGCGCTTTCTCTGGCAACACAATGCCACCTTTCGTTTTGGTCACAGCCTCGGCTCGTTGCACCAGAACTCGGTCAAAGAGAGGAATGAGCCTCTTCACAGCGTTGGCAGCAGCCTGAAAAAAAGAAAACCACGTGTTGACATAAAAGAACAGAGTGTGACGATGACGCAAGATGTCGTCAGAATTTCTCATACAAAGACCTGCATGTTTAACTAATTTCTGTGCGCGATGACTTGACTATTGCGAGCGGTACGTACGATTTCTTAAAAAGAAATTGTACGATCGAGACACCATTCATTCATTCATCTGTCTCGACCGATATGTAAACAAATGCGATCGGTTCCGCGATAACAGCGAAAACCGGGACGCGCGACAAAAGACAGCGCAAGATCTCGAAACTGCTCGTGTTACTTCAACAAATTGCTCGAAGAACACGCGGTCAGTGAACAGAAATAAGGATCATCGCGCGTTTGAAGGTTATGGCGAGTAAAAAAAAGATAACGGGACCTTTACAGCGCGGATTAAAATTCAACGGGAAATCAATCTTTTTTAATGTCTTATTTGTTTACAAAATGCGCGTCTTACCATACTTGTGATCTATTGTTTTCGCACTCTGAAACTCTCGGTACGTCACGAGGAGATAAACGCGCGCACGTTGTGTAACCTAAACTGCAGCCGGCGGAATAGAGCGCGCCGGCGACGTTCTCGAAGGTTCGTTTCCACCACATACCGCACATTGATCTCTTACTTATCGAGCGAAAGGGCAAGGAGGGGGCGAGTTACGTAATACGAGCGTGCTGCCGAGATGGTCGCGAGAACGCGCCACCGGTTTCTCGAATTTGTCTCTATTTTCATTCCGGAATTTTTGTGTGTATTCACAAGACACGAGAGATATTTAAGTTATTTTTTCAATCTCCGATTGCGCGCGAAAAAATTACGCGAATGAAAGATACAAGACACAGCCTTCCTTTGTTCTCCCTCGTTTACATTTTATTGAGAAATATCCATCCATTGACCTTTGGTTTGTGAACGAAGATGCGTTGCGATGGCATCTTTTCTGGAAAAATTCAGCTTAGTAGATTTGAACAACACCCGTTATCGCGATTGTATTGACACGAGAGGGAGATAAGAGAAAAAAAGATACGATAAAACTTCGATATCAAAGAAAAACAACCCTTCGCCGTGGAAACGACGTACGAAACGCGTTTTTTTTGACGAATTTAAATTTTCATTCATAACTTGCTCAATTCTACGATGTCTCGCGCAACAGGCGCGAGAATTAACGCAAATCATCTCGGCGGAGTCCGCGGGATTGGAAAACAAGACTCCTCGTTTTCTACGGGACAGAAGGGGAGGGAAAATCGGATTTTTCAATACGCGATAACAAAAAGGAGTAAGCAGTAAAATAGATGATTGACGGCGGCCGGCCGATTGCATCACTCGGAATCTCGTACTTTCTAGAACGCGCGGGCGCGCGACGTTCTCGCACACGTCAAGCGATGTAGCGAGAAATAAAATCCTCGTCATTGAAATTGAATTTCTCTCTCTCGTCAATTATCTTTGTTTTCCGCACGTTAACAACGGATTAATCCGTTTGAATGACTTTTATTCGCAATTAATCCGTCGCAGATTGCGGTTATGTTTGTTCCGAGCTCAAAGGGTGGGGAGAGAAGAGGGTCAACCCATGTGATAGCGCGCCACGGTTCTCTCCGAATCCGCTCATTTTCATTTTAATCGTGTCCTCTTCCTCGCAAGACAACGTGCGGTCGCGCCGATCTTCAACTCGCTTACTCGACGAAACTCGATTGCCTTTCTGTAAAATCTCTCGTGAAAAAAAGTTCAAGGTGAGGAAAGAAACCGAGAGATTCGTCGCGTTCCTGAGAAATTCACATCTCGAAAATAATTTAGCCGGTACGCCGCGTGCGATTTTTACGTGACGAAACCGACGAGAGTCGTGTGGAACGAACCTCTGGAAAGAAAGAGACGAATGTGCGTCACGCAGCTGCATAGCGATTGATAATTAAACGAGCGTTTCTTTTATCTCGCATCTCATTTATAATTTTTTGCTCGCGAACGTTAACCTCCAATTGCCGTTCCCACACACGCGGGTTTTACATAACCACGTTTACGTGCCGCAAGATTTGAGCTTCATCAGATTAATCGATAAATCAATTGTTTTCGTAATTTTTTTGCAATTATTTAGAAGCACGTACAAATAATTCGCGTTGTTCGCACCGATACAAAAAATTTTGAAAGGTGACGAAACTTTAAAGATAATTTGATAAGAAATCCACTGATTTTGTATTTTTGTAATTTATATTTTGTATTTCTTATTTATTAATTTTTATTTGTTTAATCAACAGGTTGATAAAATAATTTACATGTTTTAACTTGCATCAGAAAGTAGATATGCAAAGTTATCTTATATTAAACTTCCATTGTTGACAATGTAACATTTTGCAGTAAAAATTTTATTCAATATGCATGTATATTTTCTCTCAGATGCACAGACTACCACACATATTGAGAACAACTGCCTTGCGCCAATTGCAAGCGCGAACTTACGCCAAAGATGTGCGTTTTGGAGCCGATGTTCGTGCACTGATGCTGCAAGGTGTTGATATCTTGGCGGATGCTGTAGCTGTAACAATGGGTCCCAAAGGTCGTAACGTTATTCTGGAACAAAGCTGGGGCAGTCCAAAGATCACAAAGGACGGTGTAACTGTGGCGAAGGGCATCGAATTGAAAGACAAATTCCAAAATATTGGAGCCAAGTTGGTGCAAGATGTAGCTAATAACACTAATGAGGAGGCTGGCGATGGTACCACAACTGCAACCGTATTAGCGAGAGCGATAGCTAAAGAGGGTTTTGAAAATATCAGTAAGGGCGCAAATCCTGTAGAAATCAGACGAGGTGAGCACTTGCAAAGTAACGGATTGTTTTTTGTTCTCATATTTTGTAACAATTTGGGAAATATTAAATTTTGCCCCATACTGTGCAAAAAAAAGATTAACTTTGAAGGTTGCATGTAATTTTCATTTTATGAATTACTGAAAAACCATTTGTGGGTTTTCAGGTGTAATGTTGGCGGTGGATAAAGTCAAAGAGGAACTGAAAGGTTTGAGCCAACCGGTCACGACACCTGAAGAAATTGCCCAGGTGGCGACGATATCCGCCAACGGTGACAAAACCGTTGGGAAACTGATTTCCGACGCGATGAAAAAGGTCGGACAGGACGGCGTGATCACCGTCAAGGACGGAAAGACACTGACGGACGAACTGGAGGTCATAGAGGGAATGAAATTCGACAGGGGTTACATTTCCCCGTACTTCATCAATTCCAGTAAGGGAGCCAAAGTCGAGTTTCAGGACGCGCTTATTCTCTTCAGCGAGAAAAAGATCTCTTCCGTGCAGAGCATCATTCCCGCCTTGGAACTGGCCAACTCGCAGCGCAAAGCTCTCGTTATAATCGCCGAGGACGTGGACGGCGAGGCGTTGTCCACGCTCGTTGTCAATCGTCTGAAAATCGGATTGCAAGTGGCCGCGGTTAAAGCTCCCGGTTTCGGCGACAACAGAAAAGCCACTCTTCAAGACATGGCGATATCTACAGGCGGAATAGTATTCGGCGACGACGCCAATCTCATCAAACTGGAAGACGTCCAAGTACGTAAAACACATCCGATCTGATGTAATCAAGATCTTTAAAACGATCAACCTGGTCGATTTCGCAAATGCAATATTCTGTTTTACAGGCGAGCGACTTGGGTCAGGTAGGAGAAATAATTATCACAAAAGACGACACTCTTCTCTTGAACGGCAAAGGAAAGAAGACCGATATCGACAGAAGAGTCGAACAGATTCGAGATCAGATTGAGAACACAACATCCGACTACGAGAAAGAAAAGCTGCAGGAGCGACTGGCGAGGTTAGCGTCCGGTGTCGCCGTTTTGAGAGTCGGTGGGAGCAGCGAGGTGGAAGTTAACGAGAAGAAAGATCGCGTTAACGACGCGCTCAACGCTACCCGCGCCGCCGTTGAGGAGGGAATTGTTCCCGGAGGTGAATCTCAATCTTTCACTTCGGTGTATCTACTTTCACGCATCAAATTGTAATCGCAATTGCCTTTCTTTCCTTTGTTCTTACAGGCGGCACCGCTTTGTTGAGATGCATACCGGCGCTGCAACAGCTCAAGGCATCCAACAGCGATCAGGAGACCGGAATCAAGATCGTGGCGAACGCTCTGCGTATGCCGTGCAAACAGATCGCGCAGAACGCCGGTGTTGACGCTAGCGTGGTGGTAAACAAAGTGAGCGAGGGCAATCAGAGCTACGGCTACGATGCCCTGAACGGCGAATACGTCAACATGATCGAGAAGGGAATCATCGATCCCACGAAGGTCGTGCGCACGGCGCTCACAGACGCGGCGGGTGTCGCGTCGCTGTTAACAACAGCGGAGGCTGTCGTTACGGAGTTACCAAAAGAGGAAACGTCTCCGATGGGCGGTATGGGTGGTATGGGTGGAATGGGCGGTATGGGCGGTATGGGCGGCATGGGCATGTAAAGAGAGAAACACAAAGACTGAAAACAAATTAGCTCATGCCGCGATTTCGTTCATTGAAGCACGATTATGCCGCGTAACACATTGTTCAAATAGATTCTGGGCGTAAGTTTCCTCTCCGTTCGAAAACGGAGCAGAGACGATCCGTGTGTGGTCACACACACACGCACACACACTGCAGACGATAATTCGCATAGATAGAACGCCATTTGCAAGACGTAGTTCTTACATTTGTTTCCTTATCTATGTTGTTGCCGGTAAAATACAACTTCACATGCAGTCGTTCATCTTTTTCTTCATTTGAATAAAAACGAATACGTGTAGCAAGCATACAAATGTTTGAAATCCAAGAGTGCATTTAATGTAAAAATAGAAAAAAAAAAAAATAGTTACAGAACAAACTTGTTGGTATGTTTTTACAGGTATGTAATGTTACGATAGATTAAGGAGCTAAATACATGTATAAAAATTTCTCTATTATTTCGTCCTTTTTATTTCGTCTCTGTCACAATTCGATCGTGTTGAACTCTCACGTCCAATATTTTTTTACGAATGAAGACATAAATATCGACAGTATCAAAATATAAAACAAATTCAGTAAATAATTACAATTAAAACACGTGTCGTCCCTTCATCGAATCAGGTGTGAAGTATTTTTAAACGAATAGCAATTAACAGAATAAAGTATATATTGAAGTATTCTAAGTTACTTTAACGTGAAATCATAAAAGCGAATAATAAAGCTTGTTCGATATCTTGTAGTTTTGTTTGTTTGTTTTTTTTTAAATAGTATATTCACTAAATAAAAGAGCAAATGTAAAAATAAATGCGTCGCATCGATAGTGGGAAGGTTAATCTTACTTAGATTTTTGTAATTGTTGACTTTATTTTTTTTCTCAATAAATATGTTTGTCCACAACTTCTCCGTTCTTTATATACAATCTATAATATGCAATGTATTATAGTAAATGTACGTAGTAAATATATACGTAAGAGAAATAAATTTATTAAAGCGATTTTTGATATAAGTGAAACTTTTCGCGAATAGAATAAAAATTTTCGTAAGCAAACATTTCCCGTTTTCTTTAGTTGATGTCGATTCGTACACAAAGAAGGGAGAAATAGAGGTGGTAAATATATCAAACTTGCTGAAATATATAGCAATGTGTTGTTTTCACTTGTATCATATAATATCAATTTTGACAAAGATCTTAAATTCTATCGCACACTTTATACATCTTCAGAATAATACGTACTTTCATGTAAAACTGAACTAAAAAACTACTGTCTTTTTTTTTTAAATCTTTTTCAATACATGAACACACGTTCGACAAATTGTTCAAATTGTATAAATTCAAAATTATACAAACGAGAACTATACATGTATCATCGTCGTGGCTATGATACATGTGAGAAAACAATTAAGCATTAGTTAAGACCTTATATATGATATAAAAAAATATTTTTTAAATAATTGTAAGTATATCGCGCATATGTCAATGTGTAGAAAGAATTCGAAGTACTCTTTTACCTAGCATTTCTAATCTTTTGCATCGTACAAAAAAAAAGTTAAATACGTACACAAAATTGTACAGTAAAATAAGAACAGAGTACATTCCTTTCAAAAAATAAAAATTTTAATAGATGGCATGTTCCGCATGTGTGCAATATATCGGCATATATATGCAATCATTTTACAAAATTATTTCTTTATCGTTAAGATTTGCACAATTTCTCGTTCAATCTTGCTGCTACAATAGAAAGATTGACGTGAAGGACGCGTCAACGTGTGAACGATAAGATTGCGAGTGGAAAGAAAGGGGAGAGTGAAACAACAGGTTTCTAATGTAGAGTCGATGGAAAAAAAACCGTCTCCCATTTCTCTTATTCAAAATACAAAGAGAAGTCCGCCTTAAAAAAGATTATATTAAAGCCTAAGAGTATACTTTTCATCATAATAAAAAGCGTATATCCACATGTACTTGCTATAATATAAGTTATAACTTATTAACCTAAGCGCCGATTTTCTCAATTTCGTCCGCGTCCTCCGCGTCAAGGTAATGTATTTTTTTGCCAAAGTGTTTTTCTATGTCTTTGCATAGTTGCATCGCGTGCGGCGAGTCGATTAGATTAATAGCGATGCCCGATTTACCAAAACGACCTGTTCTTCCAATTCTGTGTAAATATGTTTCGCAATCGGCCTGTCGATTCTGATCCATTGGCAGATCGAAATTAACTACTATCGTCACTTGCTCGACGTCAATACCTGTTGGATATCATAAATTTTTCATTACAAATCCATAAGTTTTACAACTCGGTCCTTGACGCTGTGTATATTTATATAAATTTACCTCTGGCTAAAACATTCGTAGTGATGAGAACTTTCTCAAAGCCACCCCTGAATCTGTCCAATACGGAAATTCTTTGTTCCACTGTCAAGTCACCGGATAATATCGCCACCGCGTGACCATCTTTCGTCATTTTTTCCGCCAACCAACTAGCTGTCTTTTTCGTCTAAAAACATATAAAACACATATTTCATCTTTCGTAAAACAACATCCCAAGTTAACAATTTTTTGAATAAAGATTCTTACATGACAGAAAATTATTGCTTGGCCAATTGTGATTACACCGTAAATATTGGTAATTGCGGTGTACTTATCATCTATATTTTTGCATTTTATATAGTACTGTCGAATATTATCCAATGATTCTTCCTCTTTTAATAGTCGTATTATGAGTGGATTGCTAACTATAATTTCCGCAAAGTTCATCAC
>QVOA01003959.1:0-67908 GCA_014825685.1 Pseudomyrmex cubaensis | reverse complement strand
TGCTGCTCTGGTGCTTCTACACGACACCGTTCTCCTAAAAGTCAGACCATTATACAATGGTTCGGGCTGATGGCTCTTGATGATGTTGAGAGAGAGAGAGAGAGAGAGAGAAAGAGAGAAGAAGGCTACTGTGTCACGTGGAAATATTTACACCCTTAATATAGACGAACTAGATTATCGCGCGGTACGTTGTTTAACGAACGACATCGTCAAGCCGACAAGAAACCTTGACACGACTCTGTGTCGGACATTACGTCGAAAACGATGCGCATTTAACAGCAATGCGAGGAATTCATATTTGCGCGCTTTCTCGAACACTTTGAGCAAAGTAATATTATTGCATAATTGACGTTAGGACGGAATTCACAAAGACGATAAGTCCGCTCGTTTTTGTAGTCGACACGCTCGGCGCAAGCTCGTTACAGTCCGATAAATCGCCGCACTTGTGCGAGTCGCGTTTACGACAATCTCGGAAGAATTCACGCGTGCGCGAGCGAAATGCGTCCGTGTGTTGCAGTTAAACCGCAGAGCTCGTATTTAACATCCCCACGCGGTTAAATATGTGTGCGCGCAGCGGCGATAGATAGGACGCACCGTTTACATTTCCGAATGAAGTTTTCTAGTTGGTTCGACTGGGTTTAATTACGAATCGTGTCTCCCTCTCTCCCGTCAAGCGCGCGGTTCCCCGACGAATATCAACTCTTTCAATACCGATCCGGTTTATGAAGAGAAATTTTACGAGCTTTTTTGATGAGAGTTATGTAAATACGTGGGGAATTTTTTGTACGCGAATTTTGAGCCCCAGCTAGCAAATTCAGAATATCATCGAGTATATACAGATATAACAATAGAAAAACTAATTTTCACATTCATGTGACGTCAAGATTAAAATATAATGAATGTCGAGATTGCAAACTTAATTGAATAGCTAGAGTATCATTACAAATTTATGTGTACACACAAACAATTTAAGTTTATGTAAAATAACGCTCGTTAGTGTCATGCATGCAATTTGCAGCAACATCGTTCGCTGCAAAATTTACATTTGTCGTGTTCGATCGCAAATGCTATCGTCAGCAGTAAATCAACTTTCGCTTAGTAAAACAGCGTCAACGTACGTTAATCGATCGATTCGCGTTTTCGAGAGTGCGGTAATCTATGCCGGTCAATCTGGTTTACGGTCCCCGACGTGATCGGGACAAGAATAAGTTCGTTCGTGCGCAGGACGCAGTAACGTTTCTCGCGCGCAGTGCAGTCCCGGGACTTGCTCGATCTGATTGAATCGCTCCGCCTTATCAGCGCCCAGGTACGGCCGTAATTCTGAAACATCCGACTGATCCCGCGCCCGACCTCCGGAACAGACCGATATCCGACCGAAGAGAAGACGGACGCGTGCGCGGGTGTTACGGAAATATCAGAAACCATCCCCTCGACCGTATATAAAACCGCGTGGCGTCGTAAAGTATCGCCGGGCGTAACGTAATGCGAGAAATAAAGTGTCCCGTATTACGGTTTATCTTTATAAACGGCTTGAATCGTTTAACCGTAATGCGGCGAATTGCGCGCAGAAACTGTTTTCCCTTCTCCGTGTCGTTCTTTGCTAAATGTATATTTTTCGCAATTCAGCGTTGTAAAAAACGCACTCACACACGTGCGCATACATTAATAAAATGTGTAACACGCGCGTTTGTTTTGTGCCTAGTCATTTTTATAAACTCATAAAATATCTCACAACAGTGACTATTACTTTTTCTTTTTTTTTTTTTTTTAATTTTGATTCGTAATGGAGTTCGGAAAAAAATACGCAAACGTCGTGCGACATTCTGCACACTCGTTGCAACCAGATATAATAATGTCCGCCGTAATTCTGTTTGGTGCCGTAGTAGTGCCGCGGTTGTTCTCTCTCTTTCTCTCTCTCTCTCTCTCTTTGGTTGTATAAACAATATTCTTAGCGAAACCGTCGGACTGGGGTCAGCCGCGCTGTTTATCGTACGGTAATTGCGCGTGCGCGCGTCACGGTCCGGGGGAGTTGAATCGCGATTGAAAAATTGCCACGAGCACATAAAACATTCTCACGTATTGCATTTCGTATCCGTTTCGTGGAATGGCACGCGAAAATCGGTTGCGCTGTAAAAGCGTTTCGAGAAAGACGAGTCGATTAAGCGCGAACGGAAGTGTTGCTGTTACCGTCATTCTTCTTCCCTTCCGTTCGGGACGCGTCTATAAGACGTTCGTTTCTCCAACTCGAAATCGATTTCTTTTCCGGGATGAACACCAGCCGCGGTGCGCGAGTCCGGCGATCTCGAGGAGGGAGCACAAAGATGCGGCGCGAAAAAGTTCAAAGTGCAGCGAACACTTTGTGTATGTGTGTGAGTGAGAGAGAAAGAGAGAAAGTTGGCAAACTCTTCAGGATCACCTCACAACGGCGTATGCTAAACAGTCGACGTTCTTATTTCGCGGAACATATATACGTTATATGCGCGAGTGCGTAGTCCTCGGGAAAAACTTCGGCACGTTTTATCACAAAACGCGTTTTCCAACGATTGTCGCTAAACTTCGCGAATTTCTCGTTCGTGAATTTTTACTTAAAAAAAAAAAATCTTAATTGTCTGGAAAGTCTCACTCTGCGTGAGAGAGAAATTGAGAAAAAAAAAACCGGCAGTTATAAATTCGCCGCGAGCGACTTATCCGAAAATGCGACAAGAATCTCGCAGCATTTTCTTTTTTTCTTTCGTTTTTACTTGCTTCTTTCTCGCGCGGTAACCATCAAGTCGTATCTCGAACACCATTCCAGGAATAAAACTAACGGTATCAGTGCAATAGCGTGCGCACTCTTTGGCGCATTCCTAAATGCGATTCTCCCCCGCGCTTCTTATCGAGCCTGAAGTATGGTAACGATTCTCGAGACATCCTCGAATCCTTTGACCCGCATTCGGTCGAGCCGTTGCGTCCCAACGCCACCGAGGGCGGAATCCTTACTCACTGTGCAAAGAGAGCACGCCATATTTCGGATTTATTTCCGCGCCACCTCGGTAGCGACTTCCGGACGCGAACTTTTCGCCGGCGCGCTTTCACGAACTCGATATAGCGGAAAATTGCTTTCCTTGCGAAACTTTTTCCCGGGACATTATCCGACGAGCTCAGGTTTATCCCCCTTCTGTGCCGATCCCGAGATCGATGCGACGACTGTTTTTCTGCAGCGACTGTCGTGAATTATCGCGAAATTCCCCCGGAGCGTACGGAGACGTCTTTGTTAGTTTTTGATATTTATTTCGCATTCCAGACAGTCATTTAACTTTAAACGCTAACACATTTCTATGGGACATTATATTGGGCAAATATATAAAAGTTTCGAGTGTAGTTTAGCTCCCGGTCAGATAACACGAAGATGCCATGCCAGAAAAAAAACCTCGCAGCGGAATTCGAACTCGGAACCTCCAAAACGCGAAGTATAACTTCGTACCGAGACACTGAACTAACCGGGGGAGTCGATCGAACGTCGAAACGTGCACAATATCACGAAATGAACGTGAACAACTTCAAACTACGCACGACTGATTTTATTCACATTTTTATATTCCGAAACATATACGATATGTTTCGATAAGCCCGCGAAAATATATTCGGAAATGGCAAATCGATTTTTCGATACCGCAGAAATTACCCGTGAGATCACGGTACGCGAAGTGGCTTATACACTAAAATAATCCCATTATATACGCAGCAGACACGTATTTAGTTTCAAATGAACACGCCGGTAATAGCAGGAATACGATTCACTCCGCGCGTGGAGTTTTTTTTTTTTTTTTTGACGCGCGTTCTCGCACTTGAAATTCAATACTGGCAGAAATTGCTCCCGCGTGAAGGCATTTTGAGCGCGTTATCGTCCACGTACACACACACGCTCTTTGTTGCCGATTCGCGAACGCACGGTAACGAGAGAGTTCTTATCACGATTCCGCCGGCCATCGTGAAATTGCAACAACACGGTTTCAAAACCGGCGCTGTCACGCGACAGCGGACGCGCAACAAAGCGGTTCGTTAGCGCGCAAAATATAGAAAGTCGTAGATAATTGCAACCCTGTCTCTGGAAGAGAAGATAGTTCACTCTGTGTCTCTGGGATTTTCTCAATCAAGAAGAAGAAGAAGAAAGGAAATGCGGGTAATGGGTCTTATCGTGTTTTACAAGAGAGGCGATAAGAGATTTCGCGTTGCGAAATAATCGAGGCTCGAAAAAAACAACGAGATAAAAGAATTTCACAAAAATCACGAATTATCTTTTGCACACGCGTTTGTCGCGAGATTTATGGCCGAATTTTATATTTTACACGTCATACTGGAATGTATGTGCGCGCGGTAATGTTACAGCGCAATTTTGCACTTTTTCGCAAAATATTTTTACTAATATTTTTACTAATGGACGCGTGCGTTATTTATTATTCCTCCAAAATGGTAAAACAGTTGCGAATGCGCTTGAAAATAACGTCGACGATTTACGGGAACGTCGAGATTATATATCGAGTATTCTCGTCCGTGTATAAATAACGTCCAGCGGCTGCTAATTTTTATCGCGTTAGTATTGAGACCCGTGATTAATGGAGCGCGCGATGTGAAGGCGTTACTGCACGTTGTAGACTTTATTATAATATAAGTCGATGAAGGGAGAAGTAGGTCGCTGGCCGATGTGGAAAATTCGAAATATCATGGAGGAAAAAAAAACGCGCGCGCGAGAACTATTTTTCACAATGCACAACGCCGCCCCATTATTTCACGGGTTTTTCTCTAGACCATTATACACGTGAAAAAAAAAAAGTAGGTTGCACGACGCGCACGTCGGCACAATAACAAAACTGAAAGTCCAGTAAATTAGAGCGTGCATCAGGCTATGTGATCTGGATGCGCAGATACGTTTCCACCGCGAAGACCCAGGCTCTATTTTCAGACTAAAATCCCTCCCTTCCCTCCTTCTCTCTTTGATGGTTTTCATAATAGCGGCAATGGGTTCACGTAACTTTTTGAATTTTTACGAGCATCCTCGACAGTGCCGGTGCGGCGGTGCTGGTGCGGTTCGCATTTGTTCTCCACTGGGAGAAAAATATAGGTTGCATAATAAAAGAGGAGATCCATGTGAATCACACGAGGAGTATATACGTTGAATTATACGTATCATGCGAGCAGAGATACGCGCCGTACCCACACGGAACACATAAAGCGCGCATGCACGCGTCGGTGTTCGTACATATACAATATATATATATATATATATATACATATAAAAAAAAGGACATCCGCGCGTGTATCGAGAAAAATGTCGTGCAATTCGTGTCAAGCCGATGGATTCGTTTTAACAAAACGACTGTCCCTGACAGCGTCACGTGCAACTCGGTCCGCGCGCCACCCCCTTCTTCCGCTTATCGATTAAAGGATAAAAACAGCAACAGCGTGCTTAATTAAAGTACGCAGACTGTACGAGCTAATTTTGCAATATACGCGAAATTCAGTTATTTCTCCGCGATATCCGCGTGCATCTATAATAAAAATTAAAACATTGTACATCCGCGTTATATTTGCAAGCGTGCGTCTTCGCGATTCCGCGATTGCAGTTTTTTTTTGTTTTTTTCCGGTTCTCCCTTTCGCTATCTCTCTCGCTCTTTACAATCCTCCCACGACTGATACCACGAGAGTATTATTGCAACTCCTATAATCTTCTCGCAAGAGAGTTCGATCACGTCTACGCTGATCATCCTTTGCGCTTTGCCATTCTTCTCGCCGATACCTTCATACAGATATTATTGTGCAACACTATACCGCACGATATTCGCAATTGACAAAAGGACTTTGTAGAAGGAATGACACGACGTATTGTCAGTATATATTCCGGAGATTTCGATTCGCTGGGAGAGAAAGTAATATTTTTTTCGTATGTATTCCTGACTAAATATTATTATTATTATTATTATTTTTGTTTTTGCTATTTATTTCTTTCTCTTGCGCGAGAAATATTTAATAAAACAAAGAAAAAACGAATTGCACACAGGAATATCTATCTTTTTATATTTTCTTCGTGATAATTCGATACACACAGCGGGAAATAAAAGAGCAACGTTTCTTCTTACCATCGCAACTCATCCTTGATACTTTCTTCTCCTTTCGGTATCTCCATTGTGCTCTCAGATTGTTCCCGCGCGATTGTTCGAAACGAGGCGTGCACAATTGATTTTTGTATAACGTGGGCGTGTGTGTTGCGCCGTGTATATACCGCCGTGAAAGAAACAGATTTCCATCGGATTGCGTGTAAATGACGAGCCGCATTTTTCGACGTATTTTCATTCGTATTGGATAATGAACTAGGCCGGGATTAAATTGCACCGTTCTCACGGTGCAGTATAAACCGTGATAGATTGAGATATTTTTGAGATAAAGTGAAGCACGCGCTTTATCCGTCAGAATTGATTTCGCTCGTAGTTAATCCCACGATAGATGGGTCGACTTATTCGAGTTAATCTTCTTCGATGTGTTATAGATCGTTCAATCTCTTCGTTTTCATATGACTAGAATATTTAGAAAGTTTGAAACATGTGTATTATACATATATATATATGTCGTCACCTGGGGTCGTCTATAGTGTTCTATTGTCCATGGAAAATCGATGGATACGGAAAGCTACAGCCCTCAGGTGACGACGTGTCTGCGCGCAGTCACGTTTTTTTTAGAAACAAACAGCAAACAAAAAAAAAAGAATTTTTTTTTCTAATACAGATTTCGACAGCACAGAATTGAAAATAAACTTCCGCGCGTTCGCGCAAAGTGTTCTGCCGCCGCGCGAAGGACTCGCGTCCGCGAAAATTTTGATTTTCCACGTTCTTCCGTATTTTTACTGCGTCATCCACCTTGCATTTTTCAAACAACTTGTTGACACTTATGCAAATGTGTGTTGTGTGTGGCGACCGCGTGCACGACGACGATGCATGCAAGTTTTGTGCTCTGTCATTCTGCAGCAAAACTTGCGGAGTCGACGAAACGGCCGTTTTCACATGCGCGGGGGGGACAATGTAAAGTACGACAGATGGCCGGACAGAGCGGAATTTCGTTACCAATATTTCGATGCCGGAATGCATTTTGATAACGAATTTTCGCGATAGTTTTTTTATGTTGATTTCGCCGGACGCGCTCGTGACCTAGTCAAGAATTCGCAATATTCGTAAATTACAGTACATGTCTTAAGACCGACAAAGCTTCGTATTTTTCCTGAAAAGTTCGCCGAAAGAAGTGCAGTCTCTAGCCGAGAATATACTGAACATTCCTCTCCGATGCAGTTATGAGACGATGGACGAATTTTCTGAAGTCCGCGAGAGACGTGTGTTGTTTTTGTCGTCGGAGGAAAAGTATCTTATTGCGTCGGGCGCGCGGTAGACGAAATTTTTCAAATTACCGTTGTGTAGTCTATTGTGTTCGGCGACAACCGGCGATGAGAGAGAGAGAGAGAAAAAGAGAGAGAGAAAGAGAGAGAGAGAAAGAACCGTCGCTATGGAACTCTCTGCGGGAAAACATATCTTTTCGCAACCTCCATCGGGGATTCCTCTGTCGCGCGTGCGGCGACGAGTGCACGCGTGACAAGCGACAAGCGAAAAAGATTTCGCTCGATGCATTCGCGTCCCGTTTTGTGTATGTGTGTATGTGTTTATATAAATAAACAAAAGAAAAAAACAAAAAAGAAATGCGGTGTGTTTTATCATGTACGGGCTGGCAGGATGCCACGACCACGCACGACCTCACACCGCGGTATTTTGTTAGTTTCCGTCTCGTTAGGCGGAAAATCTATTTCTTTACGTCGGGTATTGTGAAAACGCGAGTTGCATCGACGTGCATCCGAGCGCGGTCGCGCGCTCGCCACTCACCCGCGCAGCGAACACGACGACGAGAGTGTTTAGGACGAGAGATCGGAGAGTTTTTTTCCCCATTTCCCTTCCTCATCCCTCTCTTTCTAGTGCTTGGTATTTATTTATTTTTTCTCTCTCTTCCTTTTGCTTCGATCGAGGACCGCAAGCCATTTGGATTTTAATCGAAAAGCCGGGATTTATGCTATTGTGCGACGATCGCGATTGTTCGCGCGCGAATTCTATTATCCGCGCACGCGATAATACACGCCGAATATAGCGGCGGCCATTGTGCGAGCTAGCACCGCAAGCATGATAATAAAAGAAATTATCGTTGTCGCGATCTCTCGCTGCTATTGCAAAATTAATTGGCACGATCGCCGAGGGCGGGGGGAATCCCGCGCCAAGTGTTAATATTTGTTTGGTTTATAACGCGCGCACGATCGGGAGAGAAGAGTATATTTTCCGCGTGTTCCGCGAAAGTGTTATCTTTCTCGCACACCGAAAACTCACGGCAGCGGTTTCACCTACCTTGTATATTAGTGTGGTTGGTGCAAGTTTATAATTATTAAATATTGTTATAATATACAAAGTGTGTGGCTTTACAAAATGTTCACAACAACTTCTTATACATACTATGTAGGTGTGTGTGTACATAAATAGAGTATCTTGTGTAAGATATTCGTTTAATCCCCGTAACGCATTTCAACGTCGGTGTACAACGTCGACTATATATGCAAACGATCGTATAAAGGGACTGTGCGCGCGGCAAAAACATAAAAGCGTTTATTTTAAGCGTGTATACATTTCCTCTTCGCTGGATATATGTGTATCCAGCTGAACCAGCGCGCGGAAACTTACGTTGTTTCGGCCTCTGCTCTGTAAAACCGGCGACCAGCATTTCACAATTGCCCACCGTGAGCCCACTTAATGCTTATCATTTTGCACCGCGTTTCCGTGTTATGAACACGTCGTACGGTTTTTATCGGTGGGAAAAACCATAACGAGATGCACAAGGAGGAGACGCGCGGAGTTACCTACAAATATATATCGTGCGCGAGCGTGCGCGCGCGTTTTGCGAAATCTTCGGCGAAACCAAACGAGCCGGGATTATATCTCCATGTCAAAATCCATAATGATATGCGACCCGGCGAAATTATCCTAGGAACGTAATTGAATTTTCTGCCGCGCGTTGTTGAATTATCTTCTCTCTTTCGATCTGCCGGGGGTGGAGCGCGCGGCCGAAAATGAAAATCACGTTTAAATCACGTCACTTTCATATCAACGTGCGCATTCGACGGTGAAACACGACACAATGTCCGCGGATATTCCAAATTTTGCATGATGATGCTTTTTATGAAACACGCTTGAAGCAACGGGAGTTCCACGCGCGTCTATATACGGTTTTGAAAATTTCACGCGCACAACCTCGCGCGGCCGTCGATTTATTCGCGTGTCGAATAAATTGCGGAAATAGTTGTTGCGATGCGTATTTGCAAAATTCACGTCCCCGAATGTTGTATTAATCCGCACAATATTCTATCCGAAGCATCCTCGTGAAAGCACGAAATAACAGACCAAAAAAAAAAAAATAAAAAAATAAAAAAATAAAATAAAGACAAATACTTCCGCTACTGTAAATACGAGACGCGCGTTGATTCAAGCGAGTCCCTAACGGGCGTTCTCGGGAGTTGGCTAATAGTTCGGCATTAGTTGTTTACTTCGTTGACTTGACATTCCTCGCAGTGTTTATTGCCATGCATCGCGCGTCAAACTTGCTTGCTTGCGTTTCCCGCGTCGTAACAGAATATAGATTATCATTGTTTACGTGACACAGTATCAGAAATTATATTCAACCGTCGCAAAGTAACAGAGGTTCTCACGGTGCATAACTGCATGACGAGCATAGCCTGAAGCTCGATACCGCCCGTAGTGTCCGTTTATTGTGTCGCGTCGCGTACGAGAGCTCAAAGCTCGTGTGCGGCAGTTCATAGCGAAGTGCATAGGTACATATACGCGCGAGACTATAATCTCGATTAGAGATCGTTTCAGCTAGAGCAAGCGAATTGCGATCAAAAGGACGCCGGCAAACACAGTCTGTGCGAGAGGAAGTGTGTGTGTGTGTGTGTGTCAAGTGTGCGGAAAAGAAAAAGAGAACGCGAAATTGCTGAGCGAGCTTCTCGCCGAATTATTATCGGCTATCAATCCGCGACGTCGCGGAAACGGGATTTCCGCCGGTAGAACGCGGTAGAAATTGATGCTGGTCCGCGAATTCGGTCGGCGAGAAATCTTTTTACCTGGTTAGTTTTTTGGCGATTCAATTCATCCGTCATACGTTCCGCGTTTCTACTCGCGCTCTCGTCGCGCAATCAGCAGTCGCAGAGCTTTAACGACGTTATCGAGGAAACCGTGATTGAAGTAATATTTGCTCGCCGGTTATTAGCAATTAGTCGGCGTCGTGATTTCCCGACCGAACTGACTCCTCGATCGCGGATATATACGTATGCGCGCGCGGGGCAAAAGAGAGAAAAAAATGCGCGCGCGCGTGCGTCGGAAGAAACTTTTGTATCGCCACTTTATTATATCCCCGAAGCTTTTCGCGCCAAGTCCGCAAACATCGTCAATCTTTTCGGCGAACTTCATCCAAGTTTCGTTGTGGATACGATAAGGATGAAAGGATCCTTTAAATAGCTACATACATACATATACATACGCTGCCCATAATATAATATTTTACAATATAATATTTTTTATAAATAAAATGTGATATACTATTTTTTAAATATAATGTTTAAATATACCAGTACGTCGTTAAATTAAAAGTTATTTTCTGCGATCTCACGCGCGTGTAATAAAATAATAACGCACGATTGCCTTGTTACACTTTCTAAGTTAAGAGTCTCTCTCCGTGATCTGATCTACTCTAAGCACACAAGCGAAAACTTTTTCTCCCCAAGTGGTATCTCCCCCAGAAGTAATGTTAACGTTATACTTGTATTGCAGAGGCAGTGTGTCGTGCGTATCGCGACCATAGATCCGTATTCAAATGCCGGGAGGTGGTAGTTTCTTCTAATCTACAAGGACGGCGAGAGCGGGCGGCAAGACAGCCACCGCATCCCTTTTAAAAGTTTCATCCGGTCATTTATACTGCTGCTCGACTCGCGACGTATCTTCCACGTACCTACTCGTTTTCTTCCCCTTTTACCTCCCCCCCTTCCCTCTCGTTCTATATCGGTTTAAACGTACGATCCCCGGAATCCGTCTAGCATAAATATTCCAACCTGAGCCTCGGATGTTCCCGCTGCCGATGAATCAGATGGGCGGTGGGTTGTGACAGCGCTTCAAAATAAATGTTTCTCAAACCCGCGCGCCTCGAGTATCACCCCCGTCCCTCTCTCTCTATCTCTTTCTGTCTCTGATTGTCAGCTACTGAATTATGGATCCGCATCTGTCGAGAACTTGTAGGAATAAATACCGCGAATATCGCGTTCCTCGCCGCGCTCGATCCGTCGATGCGCGCGATGTTTGCTCTTGTGAAAGATTAAAGTCGAGAGCGGTCATGCACCGTCGAGACGTTTTCCAAAGAATTTTCGAAGACATTTATCTTCCGTCAATTCTCCGCGAAACTGACATATCGTTTTTCGCGGCTGCGCGTTGAGTGGTGCTGGGCGAAATATTATGAGAAAATCCTCGCGCGCGAATCGCAAACGCGTCCGTGTTTTGACGTTGAAATTAAAGCGGCGCTTACATGTTGGCGCAATTAGCGAGGAACGAGAGAGAACCGCTCTCCTACGAACCGCGTAAAAGTGCACGTCCCGCAACGGAGCGACGGCGGCTTGCTTGTGCAAGCTGCCCGAATCGAAGTTGCGTAATTAATTCCGTCCAACGCGCGTGAACTGAATCCTTTCAGCTTTTGCTTCGTTTACGCTCGCTCGCTCGGATATGTGCTGTAGGTCGCGCCCGTGGCTTTCGTGGAAGTTTCGCTTCTTTTGTCGTCTCTTTACCGGCGATAAATGATTAAACCGCGCCGGTGGTTAGCAGCACGATAATAACCGTCGCGTCCTTGTCGCGAGTTTGCCGATCAGAGAGAGAAAAAAATAGAATGGCGTCAGATTTCCGCGAAGCCGTTCTTCGATTATTCATAGCTCGTCGGCGCCGCTGAACAATGCACATATACACACACATACGTATAATGTGTACATACATACATATGTGTGCAGTTGACACAGTGATCGGGGAATCCACCTGTGCGGAACAAAAGTCCTTGACCCGATAACTCGATTGTCTTCGACGACGGATAGTCGCCTTCTGTGTAAATAGTGTTACATGTACCTGGTCATTGTTTCTTTTGACGTGCTCGTAAAGCTCGTAGTGGCTGATCGGGAAAATGTAGACTAGTAGAGTAGTAAAGATATGTGTTTCTTCAAGAATGCATTGGCGCGCAATGAGAAATGGATGATACATATATATATATATATATATATATATATATATACACACACACACAGGTATATTGCTATAGAAAACAAAAATAAAGTTTTATCATCTGGAGAATTTTTTGTAAAGAATAACAGAACGTGCTCTTTATGAAAAGGAAAATGAGAGAAAAATTTTTTAAAACTGAAATAAAATTAAATTCAAGATTTTTCTCGATACTTTCGAGATGAGAGAGAGAGCTGGTGTATTACATTTTATCATTTGAGTTTTTGCGAGAGATCCCGACGTTTCTTGTGAATCGTATTTCATTTCACATTCTTAATGCACGATATTCCACACGATATTCATAAGTTCCGTGTGGTGATTAAATCTACTATAATCCCTTTACATCTACGGTTAATTCTTAAGTCCCGCGCGCTGCTATTGGCAGCCGTTCGTGTCCACGGCTATAGCACTCGGTGTTGTGCCACTCTCTTCAAGTGTCGCGTGCTGTCGTCCACACGCACTTGTCGTTCTATTTTATTCATGCAACGCGCGATGTGAATCTATGTCGAGGTGGGGATGAGAAGAGACGAAGTAAGAACACGCGCGCGGATATCGGGAGTGGCAGTCGACACTTCTATCAAGTCGCCGAAATCCGGACGTGTCAGCGGGGAAATGTAAATCTCGTCAGCTTCTCCTGTTTTGAATCATCGATAGCAACTTGTAAAATATGTATGGAATTATATATATATCATATATTACATTATATTATTATGTTATTATTTAATATAAAGTTCTTTCGAAGGTAGAATTTAACTAAAATATATTGCGAGAAAGAGAAAGAGAGAGAAAGAAAAATTTATAAGATCAAAATTGAAACAGATTGACACATTTCGATCTATTTCTTTCCGTACACAGAAAAAGCAAAATAATTGTGGAATGTATAAAATTTTACCGGAAATTCGTGAAAAATATGAGATACGATTTTACACATTTCTTTCCGTGACGTGTGAACGATATTTGAGATCTGAAAATCATTTTAAAAAATTACGTTTAATAAAAAAAATTGGACGAAAAAAATTTCTCGTTTGTTCTCAAGAGTGTTTCGATTGGAAATCGCTGGCGGCTGGATGAGAAGTAACATAACGTCGAAACTCTGTTATACGTGTTTCACGTAGGAGCCACAAATTGCGTTGCTATGTAAGACCGGCATGGCGAACTCGCGAAACACCTGCGTAGACATGCGTTCAGCGTGCGTCGCGTGCCGACCTCTCGGCGGAAGCTAGCTTCTTTGTTCCTCCCCCTGGCTTTCCAGGAATCTCTCTGGCTTCTCTCCTACACGCTTTCTCTGTTCCCCTGTGCATACACCCATCACGCCCGAGACGTCAGCTTTACCCGCTTTTACTGCAGCTCCCGCTGCTGCGTCATACAATGCGGCCGAGCTTTTCTCTGAGCACGCGGAAGTCGAGATTTCCGTACGCACTGATTCCTCCCCCTGCGCGCTCTCTCTCTCTCTCTTTTTCTCTCTCTCTCGTCGCTTCCTCGCCACGGCGGAAAATAGTTGCTCGCAACCCCTCGGATTTGTTCGATTCTCCTCGCTCGGATATTCCGGTACTATAAAAGGATGTTTGCCTTCGCGTTGTAAATGCCGCTCGAACATCTCACGACAGGCTGACGCTATTCTGAGTGAACCAGACACACAAATTCCACATGAAATGCGAATTTAAAGAGTTCTGGTAAATAAATGTAATTGTACTTGCGAAAGAGACGGAGTAAATTGCAATACATTGAAACGTCAACGCGACATATCACCAAACGGTATGTATAATTTTTCGCTAACTCGAGTGTTGCCTAATGTTTCGCTTGAGGCAAAATTTTCGGTATAACTTCGATTGGTTATTCGCGCTCTTGTCAAAGTATATAAACAAATTACCGCGCTGTTCGGAAAGTTCTAACCGCTTCCGACGTCTGACAATTCAGAAAAGTAATATACTTTGTTCAATTTTAACACGTCACTTACGTAAAATATTTAACTTCGGACGACGTGTTACTTGTTCGCGTGTTAGCTCTTTCGTCGTTCGCTTATTACAGTTTCCTGGAAGCTTCGCGTGTATTTTGCTGACCTGACAGAAATTGACTTGTGTCGCGAGGTCGTTGAATAGCTCATCGATTATTTAAAGACGTTCGAGTAGAATGAACTTAAATGCATCTGTGTGTGAGAAACTCTTGACACTGCAATTGCGAGCGCAAGAGCGAACACGAATTCTTCTCTGTGTTTGCTGAAACGTCGATAAATACTAATTCCTCTCGTTCGGCATACTGCAAATAAATTCGATTCTCGCACAACACCGCTTTTTTGGTAACTAGTGTGTAAACGCGAAAATTGCAGCATTTCCGCAATTATGTGTTTAAATTGGAGCGATGTTTCACAATGGTTACTTTACAAAAGGCTACGGTAATCGACAAACATGTGGAAAATATATTGTTTTGAAATATTTTTACAATAGTTTCTCCCTTTTTTTTTTTTTATTTTATCAGAACACTACGAGCGCGCGCGCGTAGCATTATACAGCTCTTTAGATTCGCATCGTTACACTATGTATGTATATACATCGTGTTTTCACTCGCGTATTTTGAAATTATCTCACCCGCGACCCATAACAAATAATAACCATGTAATTTCAAACTGTCAAAGTTGCGACACAAACAAGTTTCGAAAACCAATCAGCGCTCGCGTGAAAAGCGTCAACAATAGATATCGAGAGATAAATCGAGAGAATCTCGACTCTCTGATTCTTAACACGCACTTTTTTTTAAATAAATTTTAAGGTTTTATAAGACAAGAAATAAAAATGACATTATTCTATCAATATCGCAAAAGTAGTATTTTCGTTTAAGAACAATGCCGTACTTCCATGCGCGACGTATCTTTTGAAGCACATCAAAGTGTAGCGAGGGTTTTTCTACAGCAGACACGGAAACTTTCTCCTTAGCGAAAGATGAGAAGGAAAAATAAGAGAAAGAGAGAGAGAGAGAGAGAGAGAGAGAGAGACGAACTACAAACTTGAAGTGGGTTTCCGGAAACGAATATGCGCGCGTCCTGATTCATGCGCCAGCGATTCGAAACTGGTTCATGGCGGTAAAGGAAGAAACTCGGCGTTCTTTCCTTTAGAAGAACAAATATAATATAGCATCGAAGGGAGGAGATAGCGTGGAATCTTCCTCTCTCTCTCTCTCTCTCGTGATTCTTGCTCTCGTAGATTTTCGTTGAAGATTTCATAATCTCGTTTGCTTTGCGTTATTGAAACCGATCATGCATGTCACGTACGCTCGCGCATCATTCATCGATCCCACCCGATCCAATTGTCCACTTCGCGATAGAATACCCCGCGTTATTATCCCGACCGAGAAAATGTTCTCTCCGCGGAATTACGAATGGCAAAAAGTAATTTTCGTGTTGACGCAAATCCGTTTTTGTTTCGGCATAATAATATACACAAAAAAAAATCATACTCTTAATTGAATCACTTCGCGGATTGAAACATCGTGCGACGAAACGAGAATAACAACGCCGCGGGCCGACCGACAGCGGAAAGTTCATAAACCGTTGACAAGTCCAATGACAGCGGCTTGACAACTCGGCGACAGTTCGCGAGCTGTGCGATGTCACGTACGTACGCCAATAGTACCAATGGCGTCAAGAACGCGATCGTCCTCGGGAGGTTAACAGTTTCTCGATAAACCTTCCAATCGCTAACATTTTCCGGAATAACACGAAAGACGTGACGTGCTGAGGGCAGCATGAGAGAGAGAGAGAGAGAGAGAGAACGCCAATGTGATGATGCGCGCAAGCGAGTTACGCCCGCGGGGAAAATCTCGCGGATACACTATACTCTCAACCCCGGCTTTGGTCCCTCTCGCTTTGGTCCTCGTAGCAATCAGCGACGAATATTTCCTGCGACTCGCTCTGGAATTTCTCGCGATATTGCGCAAAACCCGTTATTTTACAGTCTCACTCTATAAAATAAATGAAAGTCTCTCTCTCTCTCTACTTTCGAAATGTATTACGTGCGCGATGATGTTTAAAAAAATCATTTAATATTTCGCAAAACTAAAAGTCCGCGCGTGTTCAAAACTGTTCGGATTATTTAATAACGATTTAATTGCAGGTTCAAGTTCTCTTATGATAAAAAAAAAAAAAAAAATACCGAGCGAGCAAAACTCTTGTACGTGATAAAATTGTTTTATATAGCTCGCGCGGAGTTAGCGTTAACGATTTCTAGGTGAAATATAATTTCCATGGACATAGTCGAGATATACGTACGGTCTCGATTATATGAGAGAGGGTTAAAATGGAGAGCCATCCATGAAAATTGCTAAGGGCAAGAAGAGTCTCGTTGGTATCCGGGTCATCACCTGACGCCACGTCGTTGTTGTAAGCGGATAGAGGTACGAGTATCGCTTACGTGAGAGAGGGTGTCCGTCTGATTGCCTCGACCGGACGAAACGTCTCCTAAGGGATATCGGATCGTCGCGACACTGAGAGATTTAATCCAAATTCTTCGAATACGTTCAGCTGCGCAGCGAATGTCACACGAGAATAAGGTCGCGCATGACTAACGTAATTTTATGAAGTGTGTGTGTGTGTGTGTGTGTGTAACATACATTTACTTCTTCTTTTTTTTCTTTAACTTTACTTGCGCGTAAATATAATAGAAATGACATCAATGATTGTATCGACCAGGTATGAGTAGAGAAAATTGCGCGAAATCTCGATTTAAAAAGACACGAGAAAGTGCTTCTTTTTTTTATCGGAGCTTACGCATTCTCACGAAACTTTTCCGGCATTGTAGCACCTAACAAAGCACCGCGGCGAAAATGTGGAAGTTTATCACGCGCGACGTTACAAACCGCGAAACTTCGAAGATCGACTTCGATCATTTCGGTCGTTCGTCACGTCTTGTACGTGCTGTACGCGAGACGCGAACAAGATCCATGTATTTGGCAAGGTTCGTCGCGCAAGTTAAGTTGAGATGAAGACGCGACGGGTGAGTTTTCTTGCTGGCGTGGAAAAATCAAATCGGATCGAGACATCGTTTTTGCGCGCGCGCACTCGTCGAGAGGGAGCGAGCGCGATATTATGCGAGGGTGAAAAAAAACTCTCGCGCGCGATTCGTATTGGACTCGCGCGGGCTTCGTAAATGGCACGAAATACAAAAAAAAAAAAAAAAAAACCTCTCCTTCCCAGACTTCATATTGTATCTGGTCCGCTAAGCTCCGGTTGGCTTACACATCGGCAGTATCATCTCGGTGAAAAGAGAGCTCACTCCAATTGCTTTAGGTAGCAGGCCGAGGCGTTTCCTAAACGGCTAAGCCATTTTCTTGAACGACGGCGGGAGTCGATTCGGATATACTCCGGACAGCGAGATCCTATGTCGGAGTGTGTGTTCGAGCCGGCTCCACTTTCAGACGGAAACGCAATTTGACCTCCTCGTGAGGAACGCGCGCTCGCTCGCTGTTTAGAATTTGAATACCCTCGAGAGGACGTTGTATATAGAAACGGCACGTGTATAATTCGCGCATGATATACACGTTCAGTTTATGCACTTTGTACTCACTTTGGTAATTGAATCGGATGGAAATGAACTCGCGATAACGCGCGACGATCATGGAATCTCGTTAAAAAATCAAATCAGACTAGTTACACATTTCTGCAACGTGGATACACGTTCGAGATCTCGTATATGTAGGATGAAATTAAAATGTTCAATTAAATAAAAACAACACTAAATAAATATATATATATTTTAATTAAATTCTTTATACTTAATATAAGAATAAAAATTGCGAACTGTACGATTAATCAGATTCTCAGGCGGAGCGCGTTATATTTCGAGCGTCTTATCTCAACGGTGTGCCTCGATCTTCTACCGTTCTCTCGCTACATACTCTTTACATCGACTCTGTTTTCTATTTCAAATTCGTCGGTTGAGCCGTACACCGGTAATCGTCAAATATCGTAGAGGTGAGAACAGCAAATACTTATCACCTCTACAGTTGCGCAAATATACAAATTTGTTGTGAGCGAGCATCCGTTATGTCCAAAGATAAATATGACTAGTCAAACTTATAAGAAATATAATATGAATACATCTCCGAATAATATAATATAATTCTGCTCCTACATATATTTTCTCGGAGTGACGTAAAATCGAAGTGTCTTATATTTTCTTATTTCCACAATCAATGCCAAGCTTTTATCTACCGGATATTGCACCGTGCAAGAATAGCCCAGTTGAAGGCACAATCGACGCTAAGTAACCGATTAGTTATTCACCCTGTGATTAGATGCTTGGGGCAGGCCGCGGCTACCCCGGCGGCTTTCAGCGTTGCGATTCAATTTATCGCGAATCAATATCCGCGGCGTCTGGACTTAATGGCTTCCCGGTGCACACCGGCCCGGGTCAAGGGGTCGGCTATCCGCAACACCACCGTCATAAACGTACCGCTGACTCCGCGTCTTGCCAGAAACTTGCTCGGCCTCGCTTGCTGCGTCCCGGCGGCAACGGCGGCGGCTGGAAACAGTGGAAACACGCCGCGTTGTATAATCTTAATGGACTAAACGACTTCCTTCGGCCGGAACGACGGGCGCGTTTCCTCAACACACGTACACGCGGGCGCGCATATTACGCGCACACATTGTTACTCGACCCGAGGTTCTAAATTCGGATCGATGATCGCAACGATGCCGCGTCTTTTCAGAAACACGTTGCGAGGATCTACGACTCCGTGCATGCGGTCCGGAACATGTTGTACGAGTGATACGTCGCACAGTTTCCCGCTTGATCCGCTTGGTTATACGCAAAGTTTATTGTTCGCCGCGAAAGTTGGACGCGGAGCGAAGCGAGCGTTCACTGTACCAGTAGGTCGCGAACTCAAACGCGATTAAATTTAATGCCCGACCCGACGCTGCATTTGAACGCTAGTCCGCGCGCGCAGGTTGCACCCGAAAGCCGAGACTTCTCGGCGATTAATCTCGAGCGGAAGAAGGGAGAGAAGAAGGGTGTGTGTGTACTTGGCGCGCGAAACGGCTTCTCACGTGCTCGCAACCACGATTCTCTTCGCGCGCGAGAGATGAGATCGGACTCCGGGAATATCTCACCGGCTCGATCTTCGGTGCGAGCATCGACTCCGCCAGATTTTCCAATTGCTTTCGCGCGACAAACGTGCCGCGCCGAGGAGGCAAACACAGATATCGATGTTCCTTAAAAGACAAACGATATCGCCGAGCGATAAGGAAGCCAATCCAGATTCGGACCGGAATTTGATGGTGGAATTCGAGTTTCGCTTTCCCGGTGCGGATCCGTAATCCGAAGTTAGCCGAGGAAGAGATCGCGAGAAACTTTCGATCTCGAGACGTTTCGAGTTCCGGTTGGCGAGTTCTCTCTTAGAAGATGGCTTTAAATGGCCGGGATCTGTTAATGGATCCGACTGGAGGGTAGTTTGCGGTATTATAAGATACGCACGCGCCGCGTCGCCGTTCGGATTACACCCTATCTAATCAATATTGCCATCGCATGACTGCAATATTTTTCGTGAATTTCCGCGAAGGAATCAAGTTTCCAAATGAAACACGGGCCGTCTCGCTTGCGCGGAATAAAATGTAAAGCTGATAAAATCTCGAGAGCGGAAGAAGGGTCGGATAAAGAAGAGTGCGAAACGGTTCTCACATGCTCGCCACACAATACGTATTATATGTATTATAGAAATTCTCTCGATTGCGATTTTAAATGGTACAGAGTTGTTAGTAACTAAATGGCTTCTATTGTGAATTATGCGCCGCCATATGAATTGCAGCGCTGCCATTGTTAGCATGACTATTGTTGCAGACCGTAATTACCTTTCTGTACGCGCGGGAGGCCATTCAGTATTTGCTCCGCGTATATTTCAATCATTTTTTGTACGTTTTCGTGCGAGAAATTAAATATTGAAAAAAATTATATACTTTTATATTTAAAATTCGTAAATTAAATTGCCGCGAAACACGCACGACGGTTTTTCGTCAACCACGATCGGGAATGACAACGCCGTCGCTTTTCTTCTCCGACGATAAGGTCGCACGTTCTGACAACCGCAAAGAGAGCGTGTATATATAATGTGTACACGTGCGTGGAGATCTCGAGCCTATGCATTTAGAGTGCACTCCGCGGAAACGACGGTGGATGGACCATCCGACGCTATTTTCTTCGCGTAGTCAACTGTCGAGTTGAATTTCCGACTCGACGACTCTCGACTTTCGTCGTCGAAAGGGAAGAGCCGGCGCCAAGTGTGTTTCGAAAATTTCGAAATAACCGCGAAAAACCTCTTTGCGATACTTGGTAGAGGGGATTAAAATCAGCAGACAGAAGAAAAGGCAAGACGCGAAGGGAAGGATAACGAGTGAGTGCGAGACCGCGCACGAGAGTTTCTCCTCTTGGAAAATCGTCGGCGATACACACACTCGCGGGAAGAACGATCGATAAAGGAGAGGAGAAACACGCAAATCGGCGGACGAGGTCGAAACGGCGGCGGCAGAATCAGAAAAGAGGACAATGGAAAATCGCGAAAAAGAAGAGGAGCGACAAAAATAAAAGTGTCGACGATAGGTAGGCGCTCTCTCTCTCTCTCTTCCTCTTCCCTCCCCTTCCCTGGGTACTCGAAGTCATCCTATCCTCCGGCCCTCATTCATTCGGGGGAATGTTTCATGGAAATTGCTTCCGCCGCCGACGCGTCTGCTCTTTACGCCCCGGGACGCTCTGGCCTGAATTTGCATCGTGACTTTATTTCGCGAGGAAGCGGCCCGTATCTCACGCTTTAACAAGCGCCGCGCCGTCTCTCCCGCGCCGCGTTCGCGATCAGACCGATGAGGCTATTCGTGCCGACTGCCGAGCGGACTGTAAAACAGCTGGAATAATTCGCCCAGCACTTCGTTAACGCGCGATCGCCCTTTCCATCTTCGTGCGATCGCCGAGAATTTTCCTTCCACGTGCTTTTAACGGCGCTTATTTTTATTCCTTTATTGAAATCGTCGAGTCAAGATGAAGAAGACGGCGCGCGCGGCTGTATGTCGTCGACAGAAGCTTTGTTTTTTTATGGCTTCTGCCACGGAATGCTTGTGTATTAATAGCACGCAGAATTCTTTACGTTAATACCTCTATATTTAACTTTGTCACAGTGTAACGCTTTCCATAGAGCACGGAGCGAAGAAAAGAGTGCCCGTGTGATAATAAGGCGGGAAAAATTATACTTGGACTTATTGAGTCTTAACAGTTTTTAAAGTTAAAAACTTAATTACGAGACAAGTAATTGTCATTCATAAATAATTCGTTGTGTAATATAAAAAGTGTGAAATACATTGTGTTTACGTATTTTGTTTGTTTTATGCAGGTTTGTCAAGCTGATTAATTTTGCTCACGCGGCCGAGAGAATTCTTTAAATCAAATGTTACAGGCAATTTATTTATATAACTGATCGGCTTTTGCTCTCTTTTTCACCTTCTCCGCTTGTTACCCGATATTCAATTAATGACAACTCATTAAACGACATGTCGTTGAATGAGGACACGCCATATAATTATGAGTAATCCGATTTGTATGAATCATGTTTTAAAATGTGAGCAATTAAAACGATACGAAGCTACGTATAAAATGCAATGGGATCACCGCTGAATTGCATATAATTCAATACGCGCGGATAAAAACAAAAATTAAGATTCGCGTTATTTAACGTTTTCGTGTTCCGACTGTGTATACAAATTGGCAGTATCGATTGTCCTATTTTATGATCTTCGCGAGAAAAACTATCTCTACTAGTTCTTCTTATTTATTCTTTTTATTTTATAAAAGTTTTTTTTTTCTACACAAAGTTATTGATTTAAAATCTTGCAAAAATAGATAGATAGAAGACTATGGAGACCAAGGTTGGAAGAATTAAAAATAGTTTGAAAGAAAAGTCAGTCGGGTATTATTGCCTCTCACTGAGAGTCGTACGATGTATCTTTTACAATAAAAATTTTTCGCAAGTTTTGCCCGCGGTGCTCTGCAACTGAAACTGCGATTCCAACGTGTCTGTGTGCTTTAACGAACATGCGGAAATAAAATGGCATTGAATTTCTCGAGCGAAAGAGAGAAAGAGAGAGAGAGAGAGAGAGAGAGAGAGAGAGAGAGAGGAGAGAAAGAGAGAGAGAGAGAGAGAGAGAGAGAGAGAGAGAGAGAGAGAGAGAGAGAGACCAACGTCGTCTTCTCTCGTATGTATGTTTGAGTTGGCTGTTGTTTCCCAATGAGCACGGCATTCGAGAGCGACGTGTGTAAGATGAAAACGGGCGGAACAATTAGACACGCGGAATGGAGCCGGTGCCGAGCTCATAAAGACGCTTCAACGAGGCGCGCGCGTGTGTGTATCTCCGCGCGTGATACTCGCTGATAACACCCGACGAAATTTCCCTCGCCTGCGTGGCATTCACTCGAAAAGAAACAAGGCTCCGCTTTGAACCGGGAGTTCGGTCTTGTGCCATATATTCGTATATCTTCGCGGCGTGTTCCTCTCGCTAATGAAGCCGTTCCGAAAGCATCGAAACAACGTCACCGCGATTCAACATCCCGCAACTCGAATTTATTGCAAAGACACTTCGCGGCCATTAACGTTTTCGTTCTCGAAGAGCACTTCCGTAATTAGAAGAACATATTTTCAATGAAGTATTTTGTAATTATATAAAAGATATATATGAAAAAAGCATTTTCTATAATTATACGTGTGTGTGTGTGTGTCTCTCAATGTCTGACTCGTTACTCGCTTGTACTACTGGCGCGCGCGTTATCTCTCTCGTCGGTTTAGAGAGAGATACACGAAAGTAACTTCCTTAACAATAAGCAAATCCGCTGTGCAATCTCTTACGGTAAAAATACATGTATTGTGTTATACATACGCGTCGCACAACAATTTCATATGTACTACAAATATTCTACAACGTTTAGCTAATTAAACTTAGTGTGTTGTTAGCCTCGCTACAAGTTTCTCAACACGGACAGCGCTTTTCCTCGCGAAGAACGAGATACGCGACGAAAAGCTCTCGCGCCTCGTACTTGGCGTAATTAGACGCGAGAATCGAGCCGCATAAATATGTATAAAAGCTCGTTCCGGTGGAAGAATCCTATCGGGGTCGCGGCGCGGCAACGAGTTGCGGCGAGAAAGAAAATTGCCGGGAAAAAAAACACGTGTCCGAATTAATGAAGCCTCTCGGAATAGCTAAATCCAACCAACAACTAACGTTGTGTGCACACTTTACGGGCGCGCACGCAATCGCGACACGTGTCATGCATCGCCGCATGAAAAGAAAATAGCTCGCGCGACCGCGAAATGATTCATTACATTCGCGGCGGCATTACGTCGCGTCGCCCTCGTAAATGCGCTCGGTGCATATATGTGGTTGCTTCGGTGAATGATTCAAAATCGATGGAAATTCGTTCGGAGGACGCGCACACCGACGCGCCGACAAGTTTTACGCGCTTATTGAAATAACGTCGTCGCCGCGCGCCGTGTCGCGCTTGGCGAATTCTATGGCGATATTTGTATGTGCACGGCCGGGAGATTCATTTCCGGGTCAACGCGTGCGAAAAGACATCTAAGACCGCGGTTTAACTTGAATCCCTTTAGCGGTTAATGCCGTTGTACAAGTGTCAGCACGTAAAATGGATTCCGAGATTTTCCCCTCGTTTAATTATAATTTCATGTTGGAGATTTATGTGGAAATTAATGGAACACACGAAGCTTCAAGGCAGGAATACTTTAATTAAAAATTTTCGGCAGTAGTACATTTGGTTCGGAACACACACGAGCATTGTCGCGAGAAAATTTGTTTTCTCATTGCGCGTTTAGTTGACGCTGAAAGCGCGAGCGGATGAAAAAATGTGATATAACAAAATGAAACGATAATCCCAGAGGTAGAGAGTATATTGGCACAAATAGCACAAAAAGAGAAGTTTATTTGCCGAGCTTAATTATCGCAAGAGTCGGGTGAGATCGCAGGAGAATGCGAATGATAACGAGAAAGTTCATTGTGAAGTCTCAATAAGTCGGTCGTCTTGTTCTATAGAGAGATATGGACGAAAAACTCATCAGTCGGGATATGTATGCTAATAACTCGACGTAACTAGAAAAAACACGAGAATCGACGATACCCATAAGCGAGTGTCGCTGTTTGTTGATGAAAAACACGATAAGCAAAACTATGTGTGAGAAATAATTACACATCGTTAGAATATTTTTTTGTCACACGCAAATGCAATTAGCAAAACAGTGTTTTCTTCACAACCTTGTATTTGTGTGAAAAATAAAAAGTTGGTTATTTTATACACGCGTGCAAAAAGAAGTGGAACGCGAATAATAAAATAGTCTAATTAAAATGCTTATTTAATTAAAACTCCGGCCGTCTACCTTTTCTATCGCGTTTTGAGTCTCGTGAGGACTAAGACAATTTACGTAGTTGAATTGCAAGTAGCAGTTGTGAAATTTAATTAATTAATCAAAAGTGCATATAGATCTTTTTTTTTGTGAAATATTTATTTTGTATGTAGAATCGGATAGAATGTCATCCAACAGTATCAAATACTCAAACAACATTTTATACGCAAACTTTTATACGTAAAGGAATATTGCACGTTACATTGAAACGAACTTTTTAGCCGTCTACTTTTATTTTAAGTAACATCGTGCAAAGAATTAAAATTAAAGAATTAAATCGTCAAAATTGTTAATAAAATTTGTGGAAACTTTGCTGCAATATTTGAAGAGCAATATTGCCTGAAATTTATTCGCAAACTGACAGCGCGGTTGTGGGAGCAAAACTTTATGAGAAATTTCTGAATATTATAAAATCACGAGAGAGAGAGAGAGAGAGAGAGAGAGAGAGAGAGACGGAAAGAGAAGCAAGAATATTAGTACTTCGCGGTATTATCTTTAATGATGAAAACGAAGAATTTCCTGCAAGTTTCTTTGAGTAGATAGTCCTGTAATGAAAATATTTCAAAGCGCAATAGTAAAAAAAGAATGTAATCGTAATTGCACTGGGACGTTAGCTCTTCAGCCAATACATTCGAATGCGATGAACGAATAGCATGTTTCCTGACTGAGAACCCTCAAGTATCAAAGGGAATCGTCTAGTGAATAGATTCTCTCAGAAATCGAGGGAAGTGCCATGAGATGTTTTTTAAAATCGCTGTCGTTTTTCTGATTCATAAATATCTCGAGCAATAAATCATATGTTTTTGCTGTGCTTTAGGCTTTAATATGTTATGAGAGGTTGCTTTCATGGACATAGTATAATTAAAATTACTGTACTCTCTTGCTATTATATGAAATATTTACAGTAAATTGAATATTAATATATTAATGTATATTATTGTAATATATTACAGTGTAATATTAATATATATGTCTCTTTTTATTAAAAATGCATTAAATATTAAATATATATTAAAATATCGAAACATACGCATACACAAAGAACTTCATTAAATTAATTTTGATAGAAAACAGAAGTGTAACATTACCAAAGCTATTTGTATGATAAACAAAAATTTTTTTATACCTGAATTTATAATATAATTTTATAAAAAAATTATTGTAAATTTTTGTGAATTTTATATTTACACACACACATGTACACATGCATATTCTATAGAAAAAAAATAAGAATCTTGATTTTATTATTTAACACAGTCGAGAATATAATTGCGATCGGTGGAAAATATTTCAAGATGTAACGAATTTATTCCCCGAAGTTATTTCTTCGTCTCTCGCATCGCAAGAGAAACAGATCACGTTATCGTAATTGTAATTGCGTTGAGAGTATTCTACACATCCAGGCAGAGCCTGGAACGCGGTAGATTTCCCGAATGAGACTGGTCTGTTGCTACCAAAGGGGTATCGCCTGGTAAATAGACTTTGACGAGGTTCAGCGGACGTGTAATAACGTCTGCGAGTCTTTGATCCCCCGCACAATCGAGTCTTCTGTGCGCGTCCGTGTTCTTTACATAACGAACTTCTGTTTTCGGATTTCTCCTCGATCGAGCGCGAATGAGGAACATCGTTTAAACTTGTATCCTTTGATAAAATTACGCGCTGCTTTTCATGATAAAATAACACACAAGTTTCGAAACGCGCGTTAAAACTTGAATATCCTTTAAACGCGCAATACATTAAAAGATAACGGATAAATTTACGAAAATATTGAATAACGTGTAAAATATTGAAAATTATTAATTTACGTGCTCGTACTTCTGAAATCCAAACGGAAAAACGGTTTCGTTTGAATGTGACTTACGTGACGCATCACACACGTGTCGCAAACATTTCGCGCGCGAGCGTCGTCTCGTGAACACAGAGAGCTTCATAGAGTTACCCGCGGGAACGGAGAGCCGAGCGCGACACGGTAACGCGGAAAATTAATGTGCGCGGAGAATCGCGCGCGTTCACCGATGCCACCGTGTTTTTTTTTTTTTTTTTTTTTTTTTTTTTGATGCAACGAACATACGGCGGGCGCGTGATAGGGACACGAATTTATTCGCGCGCGCACGCTCGCAATTAGTTTCGCGCTCTTTCATTTTTCACGTCGCGCGCGCGATCGATCATTGTTCACTTCACCCGGTGATCTCTGGAAACTGATAGAAACCTGCATCCATCATCGATCCATCGGGAAACTGTCGGCAAAGCAAGGGACCGCGCGTACGTCAGCCGTAAATAGTTTTAACGCGAGAGAAATGGCCGAGCGTACAACGTGCGTGACACGTTGCGCGGGATCCGCAACGCCCGTTGCAGCCGCCGGTCGACCGTTAAAGAAAAAGTAACTGCGGCGACTGCGATTTCGGACGAGCTTTTACGCGCGCTAATAGTCAATAGGCTTTTATTAGCAGGAAAATATTAGCTCATGATGTGTACAAAGCGGCGCGCACACGTAACCGTGCAATAACGACGTATAGGACGTGTTGTTATTGCATTTTACGCGGTTATATCATACTTACTTGTATACGGCATCTATAATTCACGTGCATTACGCGCGCGAGTACTTTTTATTAAACTTTCGCGCACGATACAACTTTCATAATAATATTATTATATATGTATATATATATAAAATTTTCCGTACGATACATACATGTCATAAATATGTAATAAACGTAATGAGAGGAGTTAAAACATCCGTGAGTTTGCACGGTTACTTTACGCTAAAAGCTCTGTATCAATCAGGCCAATCACGTTACATCCCCGGGATGTTCTGATAGACTGTAACGACACGATATGACACCATCATTAGTTAATGCAATTACACGAGCGTTGGCCCGGTGATATAAAATGCAGATTTCGCGTTTAACATTCGGGAAGAAAAGCGAACACCCTACAACACACGATCTTCCACGGACCGTCAGCATCCTTCGTTTCTCCTCTCATTTCGTCCCTTCCCACACCTTCACAACACAAAATCAATTTTCCCAAACGAAGTTTCGATGGCATCAAGTGGGTCTTCTTCCTTAATCTCGCGATTCGTATGCTTCTCGAATAATAAAATGGAACACACCTGGATAAATGGAGCGGTTGTTCACGTGGAGTGTGTGACCATTAGAGTCCTTTTGTATTTTATTTACTCACGGGAAAAACAATTTTTCCCGCTTTAAAAAATTTCAATTTGAGAAGTAAAATTATTCTCATTTAATATAAAAAAATTTGACAAGTACACAGAAAAAACAGTTTCGTTGAGATTATCAAATTTTGGTAATCTTAACCAAAATTTGGTTTCCAAAACACTTTATGTAATTTGATTTCCCAAATTTTGTTTATCTCAACAAAACTCTTTTTTCAGTGTAGTAATTTTATTTACAAATGTTTGAAAAAGAGGAAGAGAAGGAAAACGTAGCTTCGTATAATGTTGCGTATAGAAAACACTGTCGAGTCTTTTTTTTCACCTGGTTTTCTCGACCTGATGATGATTCATTTCCAGCGTTAAGTAACCACCGCTTAGTAACTATCGCGTCAGAACTTTACCACCGTCCAATCTTCTTCGTGACAAATTGTCGTCTGGGGTGCAAATGTAACCGGATGTAACGCGCGAAGTTCGAAGTACCGCGCGCGGAGTGCTCGCAAAGGGTCAATTTCATTCGCGAGTTTGCTGTCATTCAAACACTATGGGAGCTCTCAACAACTTCAGGTCTTCGGGTTATATTATATTAACATCGCATATAACTCCGACGGCGGATGCCGAACGGCTAATGCGATTTTACGATCACCTGGTAGGAAAAGAAGAAAAAAAGACACTCCCCGAACATGGACTTTGCTGTTCGCGCAACGCGATTCCTCGGTTGGATGTTGTTTCGTGATTCGTACAGCGAATTCCTCGGTGGAATATCGCGCGCGAAAGTGTCGCCGAGATGTCTGATTATCGATTAAAATTCCGACATCATTGTGTTTACGGTCTAACCGACCTTTTGCGTTTACGCACGCCGCCGGCGTGTTCATTCCGACGGGCCAATAAAGCCCTTCATCGCTTGGACGAGTTTCGCAGCGCGCGCTGTCTGCTCTACATACAGCAGAACTTGATGTTGTAATGGATGCGTTGCGGGAGCAAGTGAATTTTCGAGCAGACGTTTCGTTTATGTACGTGCATATCGATTTGCGCCGCATTGAATCCCGCAAGGCCATCCCGGCCGTACTCTTGTTTACGAGAAACGACCTCTCTCCGGCACGGGGTGATTTTTAAGGTTGGACTTTACACAATGACCCTGCCTTTCGCCTTGGACGAAATGTCGCGCGTTCAATCTTTTACGATTATGATAAAAGTGTCGTGTAAGCCACGTATAAATCATTGATTTAACGCTATCTCGTTAATTGTTGTTTCTTTTTTCCTTGGTCACGGAATTATTGCGCGACGAATGACTCGTAGTTGGGAGCGGAGAGTAACAGAGATAACCATGGTGATTTTATCTCGGCGATGTTTTACGAGCGATATGTACGTAAACTTCTTTTTATTTCGTTTCCGGGAAATTCGCCCCAAAGTTTACGCCCCCGGTCTTTCGAAATTACTTCGTGTGTGACGTAAATAGACGATTGCGCATGTATGTGGGAGAAAAGAATGTAGGAACATATATTTTGTCTGAGGAGACATTGTCAGTAACATACGCGTGTTGTTCGAACACAAAAGAATTGAAAATATAACTTCGCGATATTGTCGTTTAAATTGCGTTATCTATTGCGCAGATAGAAATTAGCAAGCGCTCGCGAATGTCGATTTGTTTCGTTTATTATGCGGACGAAAAACAAGAGCATAATGTTGAAATAAATTACAATCGACAAAGTTCGTCACGGTTCCCGACTATTTAAAAGCGTCGCGGGACGCCAGTAATTCCCCCGACGGGAGTGATAATAAATTCGTGTCTTTAACGACGCTGGCGTAACCTTTGATCTCTCAACAAAACAAGTTCCAATTCCTCATTCTCTAAAGAGCGAGTTTACGAGGGGAATGATGACGAACGTTTCCGCGCTAAATCCATCGTTTCTAATTATCGTGCGGCTCGATCGTTAATTTTTTTCCCGTACGCCGCCGACACGCCCAGTGTATCGCCGCGGATTTTGACGCGACGCAGAGTCCGCACTTCATCGGGCGAGTCACTCACCCGTTCGTCCGATCGTAAAACGTTGGTGTGGCACGAAACCCGTCCGTGTGTCCGGCCACTCCTGAGAAGGATAATTGCTTTTTTCTGCAACCCTTAGCTCGAGGCTTATGCTCCCAGCTCACGCACGCGCACCCGAGAATTACGCCCTCCTAAATTCGTACACCATCTGATTCCGTTTAATTGCCCGGCTCTCTAATTAATTGCGTAATTTATCGAGTGTTAAGATAAACCCCGTGATTTAATCCGGTAGGAACATCGGTAGGCCGCGTCGCGAGAACACCTCGGAAATCCGAGATCCACTGGCGTTTCATCGATAACGTGAAATCATCGCCGACTTCCACCCCTCTCCGTCCCCTTTTCCCTCAAACGAAGAGCGCTCAGACCATGGTTAATATGGTACTTAATTTGTCCTTATTTCATGCTGACGTTCTCGCCGTCTCTTTCGCTCTTTTTCTCGCTGGACGTAACCTGAAAATATCGCTGCACGAATCACGAAACATTTGTTACTGTGTTAATTAGACCGGATTGAGGACGACATTCTGGTTCAGAAGATTTCCAGCGAAGTTAATATCACATAATAAATTTTAATTTGCAATCCGCCGTGTAACATTTGTTTCGCGATGAAAAAAATTCAAGCTCTGTCGACTCCGATATCGGATTACTGATTATTTGGAAGAAAAAAACGTTTTTAAAAAAAAAAAAAAAAAAAAAAAAGAGATTTTTCTCCTCGTTTATCTTTAGCAAGAAGAATCGATTCTTCGGCGGAATTCGCGAGATGTTAAATCTCGGCATGAACCCGCATAGTCTTACCAGCCTCGCTCGTTAAATTTTGCTAGCTCCGTGGAAGAGAGATTCGAATCTGGCTGCGTTCCAAATCTATAGATTTCGACCACGGCGACCCGTGCCTGCGATGAGGCGAAACGAAATAACACCGATGGTGCGGGGCCCGCGTCATAAAGCTACCCCATTCGCCGATGAATAAAAAGCATTTCGAACTCCTCGAGGCAATGTAATTCCCCCTGTGAGACTACTTTTGTAAATTCTTCTATATAAATAGAATCTGAAACAATATGAAAAATACGCGCGCAAGAGCAACATTTAGAAAAAAAAATATTTAAGAAACTATTTGTACTTCACAAAACAATGTACCTTTTTATTTCACTAGAATGCGCGTGATAACAAGTCAAAAAATTGTATTAAATTAATGGTATGAAAAAAAGTATAAATATAGAAGCGCATACAATACCTTAAGAGCATTTTCCGTGAATTAGACTTTGTTCATAAATTATGAAGAGCACTCGCGCGCAAGAATGTTCCGTGGTAGTTTAAATTGACAACGCGATACCCTGGGCTCGAGTAAGAATTTCTCTTGTTAAAACGGAACTCACCCGCTGGAATTCTGGGCTGTACCGGAGGCGTAATTTGAATTAATAATAAATGTAAAGTGCCGCCGTGCCGGGACAACTCGACTGCGGTATTGTGTCGGGATTAGCGGCGCGAAAGAATACGGCCGGTGTGCGAGTGCATTTTCGTGAATGGTTTATCTTAAAGAATTTTTGCATGATAGTGCAAATGTATAAATTACGAAATTGCGATTTTGCAGAATTCATGTCGACCGCGGGCGATATTACTCACGGCCTGTTGCAGTTTCCGACCTATTTCGAGAAACGAGATCGCGTGCGTTTGCTCGCAGTGCAGCTGCGTGTTCGTTACGTAATTAAACATATTTAGAGATAATGGGCAAACTTTCGAATTTTAACGATTATAGTGTAATTTTTTTTTTTTTTTTTTTTTGTTTTAGATACTTTTTATGTTTCTTTAACTGAAATTTCCGCGGGAAATTACACGTGGGAATTTAAATTGCGGTGTTAATATTTAAGTTTCAGGAAACGTATTTTTCAATTATTCGTCTTCCTTTTGCTTTAAAGACGCAGTGTGCGATAGACGATCGCCGAGTCGAAGTTCTGGTTTGTTACACCTTTGTAGAAAACATGATTGTTGATTGTAGTACTTATGTACAATTTACCGTTGTATGTATTGAGAGAAACGTTGCAACAACACGGTCGAGCGTATCGTCGAAGATGGAACATTAAACATTTGTTACTGCCCGAACCAACGAGATGTTTACGCGCCGAAGTTTCTGCAAGAAGATATTGGATGATTGAGGAACGGAAGTTATAGATTTCTCTTAGTCTCTGAAAAGCACCGAGGAAAAAGTCGATTTTCGTTCTTTTGAAAAATGTAGGTCGGAAAAGGCGTCATCTTTCGAGACATTCTATTTTGCTTATTAAAGATACACGTTCGAACAGTTCGTTGTCACTCGGTTATCGTTGTCAGACAGATGTCACCGTGTGACAGCAAATTCGAGTTTACGCTTCACATTACATACGACGTGACGCGACATTTATTTTCGAGGCTAGTTTGATTTTTTTATGTTGATTCTCTCTCTCTACAAAAAATATTAAAAAAATGTTTGTAATTTAATTTTCTCGACAGTGTGCAAGTCGCGATGTTTCCTGTTCGCTATCACGAGGAGGGGGAGAGAGAGAAAAAAAATAACTCAGTTTAGCGTAATAACCCTCTTTTACGGAAGGCGCGACGTGCATGCACGACGAATGAAACCGGCGAATAAAAAAGGCTGCGTTAAATGCGTGAGAATTATGTTCCGACGGCGCCGGCGCTTTCACGTTCAACGACCGAGAGGAAGTCACTTGTTCGCGGAGTCGTTCGCGATCCGAGGCGTCGCGGCGTTAAATCACGGAACGTCTCGGGGAAAAAGTAGTGTAACGCGTGACTCATCCTCTCGGCGCGCGAACAAAAAAGGGGTGAATAAAAGCGGAAAAAGCGCCCCTTTCGTCTTAGGCGCGCAGCACGACACTTCGTGTCCCACACGAGGTTCGATTCACTGATAAGCTCCGTGCCAGCTCTTCGTGCGGCGATCGCGATAAGGGAATATTCGAGCCGACTTTAACACCTATCGCGTAGCCTCGCGAAGGGAAAAGCGTATGCACGGTATGTGCCACGGTATATTACATGCAATTCTCCGTTCTCCTCGGGGGAGCTTATGCTACAGCGCCGTTCGCTCGTCGCCCGAGGTCGACCGACCTTTTATTTGCTCAACGAGTCGAGAGTCGGACGGACTCGACGAATCCTCGAGGTTCGCGCGAAGTTGTGCATTACCTTCCTCTTTCGGTCTCTCTTTCTCATCCCGGCTACGCGACATCGACCGTCAAGACCGATCTCTCTCTTCCTCTTTCTTCCTCTCTCTTCCTCTCCCTCTCTCTCTCTCTCTCGACGCGCTCTTTTCCCGGATCCCTTCTCGCCGGATATATCTCAGTAATTATATTTGCGCAGGTTCGCCCTTGCCGTTAGCCATGCGCGTCTTATTACCGGTCGCATTCACGCCGGGGTGACGACGGTCCCGTGGAGCATAATCCGGTCCGTCGCTAATTAGAAACGGCTTTCAAGTCCCTGTACATTCACGACCTTCGTAAGAAGAACGATTTGAATCGACTCAAAGAGATCAGCGAATATCCGAAGAAAAAACAAGCTTGTTCTCTTTGTGTTAGTCCGATCCGGGTGAGTTTCTTTTTCGGATTCGCGTGCGATTATTTTTCGTCACATCGTCGCTTTTCATTGAGAGACGAGAGACGCGTCTCTGTCTCTCTTTTATTTATTTAATTCATTTTCTAAAATCCCTTTTAGAAAGCGCTGTCGCTTTTAGTGTGTATATACACTATATACACTTGAGTATACTGAGGATTAATATAATCACAGAGCGGAGATAGAGATGCCTCTAAATTGGAGACGAGAGGCTCTTTAAATTTTCTAAACAGTTTTATGCGGAAATAAAATTAAAAGTTTAAAGATCCGTAAGGATCGCGACGTCATTATTTCCGACGAGGGATTTGCGTGCCCGCGCGCGCGCGCGCATCAAAATAACAAAAATACGTTCGTTAAGAGATAAATTGGCGAGGCAACGTCAATTTCGTGTCGTGACTGGGCGAAAAAAGCACCGCGCGAAAAAGACACTCGAAAATTTGCATTCCACCGACCAGCAGCAGAAATGCGGCTGCATTTTTCTCGCAGTTTAAACTCGCAAGCGAAACGTTTGCTATCCGAGACGAGTGACGGGCGTGCCGGGCGCAAAAAAGAGGTAAAGTTAGTTAACTAACAACGAAATACCGTATTCCCCACGTTAATTTGTCTCTATTGCGACCGCTCGTTAGCGACTAGATGCTACGTCAAATTACTGCGTTACGTATCGCATTTCCAAAGTGTTTCTCTTTGTGTCGTTGCAATTAGTCTGTCACAAACATCGACGAAACATCTTCTTTCTGATGATTCACGCCACGGTTGAATTTGTGCCAAAGAGGAAATATAATAAGTAAAGAAAAAGAGAACACTTTTGAAGCGTGTCTTTTTAATAAAAGTTAAGATAAAACACACGGTGTGACCGAATTGTTACGCTATAGATCAATTTGAAAAATTCGACGTTTTCTCTTCGAGAAAAATATCTTCCTCCAATATATGCATCTGGCATCGAGATAAAACGAGCGTTTTGTGTCTTATCTTTTTACATTCCATTGTCGATGTCAATAATTTTCTGTAAATTCGATTTGAATTGTAACGAGCCAAGTATCGCTAATCTACGTCTGCCAATCGTTTATTTTATTTGTATGCGATAAAGCGCGTCGCGGGAAAATGATGATATATACCGGGGGTGAGCCCAGCCTGGATACTTGCCAGCCACGTTGCTGGCTCAGCAATCGAATCGGTTGGAAATACCGCGCGCGCGGAACGGCGTCAACGACGACATTACCTGCGCGATTACATACCTGATATAACGGATTATCGCGAGGGACGAAGTTGACATGTACCGCGACGTAATCGAAGCGACGCGCGTTTATCTCGCGACGTTTGCAAGCACCGTCTGCAGCGGCAATGAGCTTACGTCACGAAGGTAAAACGACGAGGGAGACAATCTCTTTCTCTCTCGGCTGCCGCGTCGTAAAACGCTATGTGTGCTGACGGAACATCGATTTACGCATGGCAATTTCGGCGTCGATAAAACTATCGCCCGCGCGCGCGCGAGTAAGAAATTCCGTTCCAATCTCTGATTCTCTCTCGCATTGACTCTCGCGATCGAGACATTTGCATAATTGACTTCGAACGAGCAAACGCGCTGATGCCAACGTAGACATGTTCTTCTTCTTCAGTGATTTCTCTTTCTAGTCCGCGAAAGATTATCGCGATCTCTCTCATAGATATTAAAAAAAGATGAGAAACAGCTGTTAAATCGGCAATATCGTATACATTATCATACCAAAGTGGCAAACATAAGATGCAATGTACACAATCGCAACCCACTGGCACAGCTGGATGTGCGGATCCGTAACACTGACGTCATCGGTGGACACAGCTGCGCGGCGAACGGCGCGTTTATACCGAAGTTACTCTAGTCACACCGATCTAGCTCGGCATTGGATGCGCGGAAAAGATTTTTTTATGCAAATTTTTCTTCGCCTTGCTCGTACGTTATCTGAGCGCGATTCGGAGCAAAACCGGGTGGGCGGCCGGCCGACCGGCTCAAAGGCCGCCCGACGGTTATTTTCGTTACGCGCGCGCTTCAAAAATGGCAACTGTGTGCGCCGTTTATATATAATACATATATATGCGACGCAACAGTAGTAACAAGAAATAAATCCCGGGGCTCTCGCGAAACTGTTTCCGGCTTTGTTTGCAACGGCTCGGAAAAATGTTGCTAACTGCCGCGGTACGTCATACTGAGCTTGTAATACACCGCGGCAATTACGACGTTGCCTCAAGCGCGGATTTTTCATGAATTTTAACAAAATAATCCGGCGAAATTTGTCATCGCCCCCCGCGACAGCTGTGACACACACGTTATACTGATCTTTGTGACTACCGCATAACGTTCCGGTTATGTATACTCTGTTCCGAGTTTTCGAAACGATTCTTACAATTCTGACATGTAAGAAGCGATGAATGTCCGTAATGGATTGTGCGTACATTTTTTGCCTTACATGTCACTATTGCTTTATATATATTACTATATTTATATATTACTATCTGGTCACTACGCATGTGCGCGTTTATTTAAAAATCTAATCATTATTGTATTTAAAAAACTTTTTTTCTTCTATATAGCAAGAAGCAATGACTTTTAATTTTGCGAGTCAAATACTTTCTGACGCGCAGCATTTAATTTTATAAAGTTTTATATTACAAAACAGTATACGCCTGTGCGTTAAAAAATATGATTTTAATTATTACAATGTGACACGTCTTTTCGAGGAGATGTTTAGACCGTGTGATGTGTTTGATATAGGGAGTCAATAGAGACGATCAATAGTCAATAAACGCGAAGGGTCTGAGAAGTCATCGACACGTTTCTTGATATCGTTGGAAGCGAAATAACGATGGAAACATTTTACGACGATGATACCCTCAGGAGCCGCCTGCCGATGGTCAAAGAGGCAACCGGGGTCCGACGAATCTATATAGACACTATCTCTCTGGTTCATCCTGGGATCTCTCTATGCTTTCTATATCGAGAAGAGGCCATATAAAATATCGGCATTAAGGCCGATGAAACGCACGAGGAGAAATATCGAGAAAATCGATTTTTCCTCGTCTTGTTACACAGCTCGCCGACATGTTTGACATAAATGTCATCGTATTATTTCATATCGCTTAATTAATCTCTTTTCAAAGAAATTTATAAGATCTCTCTCTCTCTCTCTCTATAAAAAGCCGGTAATTCACATTATAATCAAGGTCGATGAAGAAGTTAGTTCCTTGTCTGGTTGAAAGGCCATTTATCGTAACTTTGATTATCGGGTTTTTGCGAAGTCAATTAGAACCACTCAATATTCTCCCCGTCGGAAACTACGCATAGATTAATTGGCTGATAAAAATTGAGATAATAATATTATTTGCCGAGAGATCGATGATAACGTTAAGACAAATATCGAGAGAATGTAACTTTGTTTAATTCTACGCGCGGCATGTGAAACTGCCGCGTGTATGAGAACATTGATAAAAGATTTTTAAAAAATTGAAAAACGCAATTTTATAACGAGAAGGAAATATTGGCTTTCGTGGTGTTTCACGTAATTCCATGCTTTATTTCCGTATTATTATTATTATTATTTCCTTTATGCGATCCAGAGATAAATGCGCTCGCTAATAACCGTTTTTCTCGATATCCTGCTTATACATCGGTCGACCCCGATGTATTCTACAAAATACGCTGAATAGATATAATGCAGATCTCTAGAGTTTCCTCTGGAGAAGGTATTAAATGAAGAACCTACGATAGCGTTCTCCGGAAAGGCTCGCTCTTTCGCTTTCTAGAATCTCTTAAACTCGCCGTTTCGTTGCGAGGTAAAATATCAAGCAAAAAGACGAAATAGAGAGAGCGAGTATCGATGAAGCTTGCAGAGAAAATCGGTGTATATATGCAGCGTCAATGAAATCGATTGTGCTTCGGCGATCCGATAGATCGCGAGTGGCTCTGTTTTCTTTGCACAGCTCGCGCGCAATATCGGGAGAAAAGGGGGGAGAGGGCTTTTAGATAAAATCTCGTTTACGTTAACCGCGCTCGACTCTCGACGAAGGAAGGAGCAGTTCGCCAAAACGATCTCCGAGCAGTCACGTGTTATATTCACTCGGATTTTTTTTTTCGGTAAAGCGCCGTGTATGAAGAGGAGGAGCAAAGAATTGGCACTCTCTCTTCTCGCGCGCTCGTATCGAGAAGTGTGATAATGACATCTGATACAGAGACGCGATCGCGTTTTACCATGCCCGAGGATGAAGCGTATTTCTCAAGTGCACTTCGTAACGGAAGGGATGATGATTCGAGGCGAGGATAGTATCCCGATAGTATCTGAATTTCGCATCTTTGCGAACTATTCGCGTGATTACGTTGCGCCTTCCTTCCTTGGTGACAACCTCTTGCGTCTCGATGTGCAGCGCGAGCAGTCTTATCTGCGCCTCGGTTTAAGGATATACTCCGCCATGCCTTCTGTAAGCGAGGCACGTCCCGAAGCAACTTATAATTGACCGAAGGTTTGTCCGTGACAGTTCTCGTTTCTATATCTCCCGCTTTCTCTTTCTCTCTCTCTCTCTCTCTCTCTCTATTTCTCTATTCTCTCTCGCGCGCGCGACGAGCCCTCCCTTTTCGCCCTCTACCTCCCCGTATCCTTCCATCACTCCCCGGGCTTCTCTCTCCCTCCGTCTCCACTCTCTTCGTGCTACGAATCGACGAAATTGCTTTGCTCCGGTAGACATGACCCCGGGGCACTTTGCCACGGCAATTCCCAACCATGCCTTTCGGCTCGTTAAAAAAGGCCTCTACGTATATAGCCGGACCAATGACCGACCTCTGTCATAGTCGTCCGTTTATTCGAGATATCGCGTATATACGTACGTATCTCTGCGAGATATATGTTTTTTTCCCTCCCTTATCGCTCGGATTTGACTGATGACGAATATTGCGGTGATCTCCTCTCGCAAGGTTCACTTTTTGTAACTGAAGTTTAGTCAAAAAGTTGCGGCAAAACTGGCTTTCCGTTACAAGATTCGCGGTCGGAAATGGCAAAGTTACAGAGCTGCGACAATATATAAGAGATTCCGTATAACAAGTCACCGCAGCGCGTTTTAATTTGATATTCTGCTACGTTGCGGCACAGCTCGTAAATTTGTCGCGCGTTTTACGCTAAATATGCGGTCTGCGCATTTCTCATTTCGTGTTGACAAGAGATTCCAATTGTTTCCAATATGTCTCTTGTTCCTTTTATTTATAACAATAATAATAATAATAATAATGATGATGAAATAACACTGATGTGTTTGCAATTAAAATAACCGCAATTACAACCGCGAAAGCTGTTATAATTACGGAATCTGATTTTGCAATTGAATTTTGTCGGACTCAGTTTGCCTTTTAGTCGTTTCCACTCGATTGCGGGGTTTCGCGTCGTGTAACTAGATGATTATTATTATTATTACAAATGTAATAACTCGGAGAAAAATGTAAAACGGTATTAAACCCCGGTATTTACATCGCGCGCTCTCTCCGTTCTCTCGTTATGCGACGGCGAGTTTTTTCGCTCGGAAAAAAACGTGCTTGGGAATTAATGAAGATTTTCTGGATTTCTCGGTGAAAGCGCCTGTGGGGGGTTCTCCCCTCCGTCGCGATTGAGTCGTGTGGCAAATTTCAGATCGCAGACAGAACGCTTATCCTGCTTCGGTTCGCAAATCCTTCGCGACAGGCAGAGCCGCAGTCGTCATTCGGTGTTCGATCATCAAAAAGACACGCTTTTTTTTCACGTTCAAAGATTAGAGCTCGGCCGATTCGGTAACGAGAAACTCTCGTGTCCGGCAGGACTAATGACGCGCTACATACAACGCTTTGTTGGGGGACTCGATACCCGGGGATTTACATTGTTCAGCCGACAAAAATTCCATCAGTGGACGCGCACGGCCATTGAAGCTCTGCGAATCTCCGCATCAATTCCGATGTGCTTTGAAAAGAAATTGGAGCAAAAATAATAAATTCCTTTTTTTTTAGAGAATATAAAAAAAACTGTTTTGCGAAATAGTCTTTTTGACACTTTTTTCCAAATTTATTTATTTTGCATCTTTTCTCGCACATTGACTTCATACAATTTTAAACTCTTCTTCTAATCGCGTATGCATAAAAATGCACAGAGAATTTCCTCTTTCTTTTTCGTATACAATTTTCAGAGTTTCCACTCGCACACACGATGATGATAACATTTTTTTGGCTCTTATTAAAATGGAAGCTTATTGATGAACGACATGTATGTAACAAGAACGCAGGCAAATTCGCGAGTAGAATTTGCAAGGCAAAAGAGCCACGCACATACGTATGCATACGTATATTCACAGTCGGGAAAAATAGGATTGTAGCTCTCACACGGGCGCAGGAAAGCTCGTTTATTAAAATTCTTCTCGATCGAAAGAGGGTCATCGGGGCGGGAAGAGTGTCCTCCATCCTCGCTCGCGTTATTGAAAGCAATATTTTTGACGTTAGCCATTGTCGGAGGTCCGAATTGGAAGTGTGTTAGCAGGGATAGAGCAGAAAACGTCGAACCGTTCTGCATAAGCTCGGACGTAGTCGAGCGTACGCACACACATACACATACACACGCGCGCGCGCGTCAATACGGATGAAAGATATTATACCTGCGTCTGGCCCGCGGCATTGTTGTGCAACCGAAAAATGCAATAAATCTTGCACCATTATTATTATTGCGACGTATATGCTGAAACTCCGCTCTCATCGCTGTCGTGGTTTGATAAAACTACGAGAGAGAGAGAGAGAGAGTCGCTTATCGATCCTCGACTCATTGTGAACCGGTCGATCGCGAATTTATCTCGGTAATATCGCCATCTTGATCGCATTCCGCGAACGTGCGCCCGAATCCGCGCGCATTCTCTGCGCGATATCCAGGTATAATACCGTGCAGAATTTACGGCAGCAGAATTGTAAGTCAAGATATAGCTCTTTATACACTTGGTAAGAAATTTAATCGATCGGATGGGAAACTAATGACGCAGTACAGTAGTAAAAGTCGATGAGCAGCGCAAATACGCGTAAAAATTTGAAAAAAAAAAAAAAAAGAACATTATTTGAGATATCTGTGTTTGAAATTTACGAGGAGGAATAAATACGCGCGTGTGATGAATAAAATTCGCAAAACACACAAAATATGCGTCGGCATTTACGCGAAACATAATGATCGTTCGAGTCAGAGAAGTGAGGCAAAATGGATACATATGTGGCGGAAATAATGAATAGCACTCGGTCGCTCTTGCCATCGATATATATCAAATCCCGCTTTGGATCAAATCCGCATATCCGGTTTAATCCGCGCATCGATCAAACTATAAAACTCGCCGTTAAATCCGTAAACAATATTCGCCGCGCGCATCATTTACTATCTTCATCCGATTGTCCGCGTTTACGTGTGTAACAGCAGCGCACAAGGATGAATACAGATTTATTGCGCGCCTTCGTTATCGCGACGCGCTAATTCGCACCGTAGATTGACATCGCTCTTGTACGACCGATTACGACCGATCATCGATGACTAACGTTTCAATCGACGGGCTTAATTAGACGAAATGTCATCTTTCGCACGGATTTTATCTGACAGAATAAATATTACTTGTTGCGTTTAGAGTCGCGTTTGTTTCGCGAAATAATTGCGCGCACATACACACACACACATATACGACATTTGCGGAGTTGGATATCTGTTTAAAAAATCTCTCGTCGTAATTTTCGCGACGTAATTTGGCCGATGCACTTGGCGCGAAAAGTTGTTGTCGCGGAGATAAAGAAATTGTCCAACTTGGAGGAAACCGCGGATTTTCGCGTCTCCGCGCGGGATTAAGTAGACGCGGAGCGCGCGGTTTCGCACGCTCGCCTACGTAGAGCCATTCCGCGGGCTTTGCGTACTTTTAATTACGGCGGAGCGACCGTGTTTATCGGATATTCCCTTTGACACAAGAAATTGGAAAAGTTTCGGGCGGACGTTTCCATTCAAACGGGCGCGCGGAAGTTTACGTATCCGCAGGCACTTCACTTACTTAAAAGCGACTCCCAGCTGCTCTGTCTCTGTTTGCGAGCGAGCGACGATTCCCTCCTTTCTATTCCGCGTCGTCGAAACGCGGACCGCCATCGTAATGGAGATGAATTCGGCCGAAATTCATTCGCGGATCGTCCGCACGGAAAAGAAACTCCCCGGATCCCCGTCGGACCGGTTCAGCCGCGACTGGCGACGCGTTTCTGGTCCGCGCGATAAGAAGCTTAACTTCTCTTTGCTACTTTATCCTCGTGGTCACAGCTCGACGAGAGCGCTGAAAATTGATCGCACAAGATATTCCACGGATGGACCGTAATAACGAGCGCGGCTGCATAAATTTGAACTTGATTTGTAAAATTTATCGCATTTGTATATTCCGAATATGTATAATATAATGTATATACTATATAAAAGCGCTTTATTTATTTTATATATATATATATATACACTCGATGTATCAACACTCGCGCAAAGTTCCCAACGCAATCAAATTGTCCGCGTTCATCTTCGGCGACAAGTCACACAGAATTGACACAGATCGTTTTCATGCCGCGGCGTCAAGTTTAATACCCTTTGAATGAGGGGCTATAGACGTCTTCGCTTCCGACATACCTCGCTATTACGACAAAGTCACGGCGCGTTGAATTAATATACTCGATAAACGGATGTAACCGACGAAACATCTCGCATCCCCCTTTCCATCGATCGCGACAGCGACATTGGCCGTTCTTGTTGGCCGGAATATCAAGTTAATACTTCTTGAATGGTTGCAACAGCGATACGTCTTGCTCGAATATATCCATCCTTTCTCTCGCGCTCGTCACGATGACTGTTCTCGTTTCGTCTTGTTGAGTTGAATGCGCGTTGAATGGAGAACCGAACGTCTCACGCTTCATTCAAGAAGCGAGACGTTTTCGATTTCCTTTCTTCTCGAATTATCGTCGCGGTTTATTTGAAGAATCGTCGTGTGACTTTGTCGGGTCAATTAACAGAATTTCAGAGTAAGAAATCTCGAGTTAATTATAACGCGCGCCGAGCGACGATCATCACCTAATTAATAAATCGACGTGTATTCGCTCGTTTGATCGTCGTCGATATATTTTCCCGCAACGTCCTCCCAAGAGAGATCCAACGTGTACCTTCAATATTTCCCCGCGCATCGATCTGCGCTGTTCTTTATTAACTGTGAGACGACAAAGTCTGCTGCAAACTTTCCGATAATCAAGACAAATCGATGAGAGCTCGGTAAAAAATTAAAAAAAAAAAAAAAAAAAAAAAAATGCCCACCGCTAAAAGATACAATTCACTTATTACTGAAGTTTCTGTTTTTTCAATTTTGCTTTTAAATGGTATGTCAACTTATTGAAAGTTCGAAACTGAAGTCCATAAGAGATAGAAAGAAAGAGAGAGAGAGAGAGAGAGTTGCAAGTTATCTTCTTTTTAATTGAATTTACTTTTGATAATTTTGCATGAACTAAAATTTGATTTACATTGCAACTCGATAAAAAGTTTTCTATACACTTCTGTTTGCGCGCAACAATATTACTTATTGTTATAAAATACTTTTATCACTGAGGACAATTAGCTACGTTGTAATATTGTATAATCATAGTCCGTGAAATATATAAATCGAAACGCAAGTGTATAAGTTTTCAAATATCTGCGTGTATCGGCAATCAGTTTGAAATGCATTATCGGAGTTTAGGTAAACCCCGAGCATTTGCGGGCGTTGCTTAAACGAAAGAATTAATCTATCTCTCTCTCTCTTCTCGTTCCACTTTACGCTCTTACTCTCCTTTTAAAACGGCCGCTGTTGCTTCTCAACTCGTCGAACCGTGAAACTCTCGTGAAACTCGTCCGACCGCAGCGCTCGCGAGTTTACAAAATAGTAAGTAAAGGCCCCTGCTTTTGTGTTTTACTGTTTCTCCAAGAGAGAGAGAGAAAGAGAGAGAGAGAGAGAGAGAGAGAGAGAGAGAGAGAGAAAGAAGGAGAGACAGATTTCTCGTTTTTCTTATCCATCCTTACTAATGAAGCGCTTAAGAGTGCTTTTCTCCTTTCCTGTCTCGCGCGATAATATCATTTCACGTTGACGTTCTTAATTATTTTCATTTTTTCACGAATTTTATTTTGCAAAATTATTGCTTCTTCTCTCTCTTTCAGCTTTCTCTGTAATTCTATCTTTAACCCTTTCGCGCTCCCGAGAGCGTTCGCACTGTTCGCAGTTATACGGACGTACTTTTTCATCCGTGCTATGTAGCGAGACATATATTTTTAGACCGACTCAGAAGACTCGTGTCCCAGTTTATGCATATATATATATTTATAATTCAAGATAAATTCTGCGAACACAAAGTTGTTCAAGAAAATTGTGTCCATAATCTTACGTAAAGTTTATTCTTTGAAATATCTTCCGAACTTCTTTAGAAAGAAATGAAATCTTTTCTGTTTCTTTTGCGGAAGAATATAAATATGACGATAAAAAATGCACACTACCACCAAAATGAATTGTAATTGCGCTCGCAATCAATCAAATAAATGTCTTGCTGTTATCGGTTGCACGTCGAAAAAAGATGCGGTTTAACTGCGATGTAAGTTTCCGATACAGCAACTCGTTGCAATAAAAAAGAGAAAAAACGGAGAAGAGAGGACGTGCTGCGCCTCTCTCGACGGATCGAAGCCGCTTTCGCACAGAGAAGAGCGGCATCGCAGAGGAAACGGGGACGACGCGGGGCAGACATAAGCCACTTAGATTTTAGCAAGAGGTTTCGTGTTACGCGGCGATACTTACGGCGAGTACCTCGACATTTTCGGGACTTTACCGCGAAAGATGTATCCGCGAAAATTTGCACGCGAAAGTTGACGTCTTCCATTTCCGCGCAAAGAAAATCAAATCCTCTTATGCAAAACCGTGCTTCGCGGTGATATCGAAAGATATGTCAGACAGATATATTTATTATCTGCATTTAAATATTTTTATTTCTGTATTATCTTGTTAAAATATAAACCGCACGTTTATAAATGCAAAATACTTTTTTTTCTGAATTTATGTTATTTTTATTCGCGTATATGTGTTTTCACTAACTAGATGTTTGATACGATATTTGAGAGCAGTCTTGTTTCTTTTTTCATCTTTTTATATTAGCGTTTTTTTTATGTTTCGCCTATTAATGGATTTTATTGTTTCATAGTTTTGCGCAAAGCTAAAATTTACTCTCTGTCGATTTTCTGGAAGTGTTTCCCGATAATACCGATGACAATTGGAATCCAATTTATCCGATAGATATGCTATAATATTGGTGAAGTTAATCGATATCTTTGAAACGATAGCGGTTTACCGCAACCACGATGTTATTAAATAACTCGTCGCGATTATTATCGTAGGACAAAGCGATTTTTATAAACTCGCCGCGTCGAGAAAATTTCATATGAATACATGTTTAATGAAGATTGCTATTCTAAAGGATGATCAACCTCTATCTTCATCGTTTTTGTAACATATAATAACAATAACACATGTCATCGTTTTTTCAATAAAGCGTTGTTAAGTTATTTACACTCGTCACATTCTCTGTGTCTAAATTGTTAGTATTGTATCTTGTTTTATTTTTATTTATTTTTTTATTTTTTTTCAATTGTGCACATATAGTCATTTTCGATTAAGAGATGACCCACTTCAACGTGTTCAAGATGACGTCAGAACTGTGTGTGATTCAAAAAAGACAAGAGAAAGTGCGAGTGCAGCAATGCGCGGCGCGCGAATTCTCTCTCCTAACATTTTTAAATAGAAACTTTTCTCTTGTCTCCTTCCGGATTTTGCGGAGGAAAATTTCGTGCGTGTCTCTCGAGGAAACATGTCCCGAATCCGAAGACACATCACTCCGTTCGAGTTCTCCACGCGACTGAACAAGCTGAGAGGCCGGGGTAACATAAGCTACTTGGATTTCAACGAGCAGGAGTGTTGCGTTACTTTCACGAAAAGCAGACGACGGACGCCTCGACGGCATTCTCCGCGTTCTTCGTCTCGTAATCTCTTCAAACGGATTGCCACCGCGCTCGCTAACAAACACAGACGAGGCTGTGCATCCGTTTGTCTCGGACAATCGAATTTTTCTTTCTCGAACAAACTTTTTCTCCTTCTCGCTTCTCATCTTTATTCGCGTTTCCTTGCAAATATGTGTGTTGCAGTTTTTATTTTGCGCAAACTTTGATCTTTATCCCCCACAATATCGTTTTACCTGCCTTTAGTCGCTCTTAGAAGTGGTCGCGAGAATCGTCTGAGTGAAAACATCGAGAGAGGATCAAAAGAGCCTTTTGTACGCCGTGATTTTCCGTCGTGTTCTGTAAATTTCTCGTCTTCGCCGTAAGCAACCGCGTCTGTTGTGTCAGTTTTCTCGAAGACGCGGTAACGAGAAAATAGTTGAGATGTGACTTTGGAAGACCTCAAGTTTTTGCATTTCGGTCGTTTGCTCGAGACGCCACCGCGTTTCTGCAACTTGGGCGCGCGGAGTTTCATCTCCCGGTGAGAATCAAAGAGAAACCTTTCGAGAAACTTGATTTCCGTGATTTAATTATACTGCAGATGAAGTGTACTCTCAAAGAGAGAAAAATAGAGACATGGAAATTGTTTACTTAAATTTTTAATTTATTTTATTAGCTCTCTTTCTCTCTCTTTCTCTTTTTCTCTCTTAAATTTTCGGTCGCGAACAATTAATAACCGAGAAAACATTTTGCGCGTTGTCAATTATTGTTCAACACTTCTCAAACTTACTTCATGTATAAACACAAGATTTTAATTTTATGTAGAATTTTAAATTAAGTTTCTTTCTTCTCTCGCGCAAAGAGTGTGTCTGACTTTTCTTGAACAATACGTATACGTTAACAAAAGCAGGTCAACGCTGGCATGAAAATATCTGCGCCAGTGAACGTTCGTTGTCAGGTTTCTTTTCGAGTTTCGCGTTAATATGGAAGGGAAAGCCGGACGTTGACGAGAGACTGACAAAAAGTACGTCACAGTTGAACAAACGGAGAACGGGGAGAAGGTCGGCCGCAGCATCGACGAATGATTGGTTTCAGCGCCGCGGGCCATTAGCAAACACCTGAAGCTTTTCGTCCCGGTTCGGAGTTCCTTTGCCTCCACCCGAAAGAAGAACCACCCGCAGAGTCGAGGGTTAACAAACTCATTCTTCCCAAGCCTGCCCTGACCCGTCCTGCTGCAGTTTTTAAGCGCTTTTTGCCACCCACGTTCGTTGTGCCGGCTTGCTTCGCGAAAAACCCGATTAACAGTCCGCGATTGAAATCGGCTGCTTTTTGTGCCGGCATCGTGGAACTTCGCACGGTATTTCGAACACGGAGAATATCGACGGAGTTTCGCGGCAAGGGAATTTTCGATGCAGGAGCTATTCGCTTTGAGGTCGAAAAAATTCACAATTAATTTGAATGACGTATCACTCAATTGTTTAAGCGAAACAAAACAATGTATACGTATATGTATAAGCGATTGCATTGAGCGCATCGATTAAAAAAAAAAAAAACCATTCTCTCCCGCTTTCTATTTATCACGGAGTTTTAAAGAATTATTGCCATTAAAGTTTTAAATCGTGCAATATCGAATAACAAATTTTACAAAGTACAAAATATTTTCTCTCAGCTTGAATATTTTGTACTGCAAATTTCACATCTCGCGTGCGAGATAAACAAAAACAAAAAACGAAAAAAAAAAAAAAAGCTAGCGGAAGATTTCACTGACAACGTTCGTTGTATTACGTAATCGACAAGTAGCGCGTTTATGAAGTATCAAGCGGGGAATAAAATTTTTTGACGGCGTTTCTTCGTGAATTTTCTCATTCCGCTAAGACCTCGTATAATGCACATAAAGGGTTTCTCGGAAGTTTTTTACCGTCGTCGGCCGCCAAGAGTATCGTTTTCACAGAATAAAGTAATCAGCGAGACGAACGGAGATGAGGGGTTGAAAAAAAAATTGATGAGGGACTGGTGCAAGAATTTTACGCCGCACCGACAGATCGTTATTTAAAAAAAAACAGCTGCACCTAGGAAGGATGTTATAAAAAGATCTCATTAAATATCTTCAATGAGTTGACGATCTCAAGTATATCAACAGAGTTTTATTTTATTCGCGAAATTATTTTCTCTTATGTTTTAATATTATTTATTTGCATTTTATGTTCATTTTTTCGTCGATTCTCTATTTGTATATTCACAAAAACATTTACATCGGAAAAAAAAAACAGAAAGTGAAGACGATCGCTCGCGCGCATATAACGCAACAAATAATCAGCGCAGTTTGGATTTGATTGACTGGAAATATAAGTGTCAATTTACGCGTGTAATTTTCTTTAACGAAGGAAACCTGCAATTATACCACGCTCGTGCCAAATCTCGCAATTCTCGGATTTCGATCGGATCTTCTCGAATCCTCGTCGTGAGGAAGATGTGTCTTTGCGTGATGCACGAGGAAGAATTTTCGAGGCGGAACTCCCAAAGGGTGTTCTACGAGAGTTTGTTCGTCCGTGGCGAACGTTCTCGAGCGGCGTTCCGGATTTGAATTTCTGTATTCGTACGGGGGAAGAGAGAGAGAGGAGAAGAACGGAGTTCCAGGTCGCATCAAACTCAGCTCCGGATAAGCTCGACGGAATTTTCCGGTAATGGGAGCCCCGCGCTGCGTTCCGTCCGAGAAGAATCGATCTTCTTGCGAAAGCACGGCACGACCGAGATTTTATATGAGAAGTTAATGACGCTACGTGTTTCGTGTAGTCGTCGATAAAATCCCTTCCCGTTTTACACGCCGCGTCTCTCGTCCCGCCAATTTAACGTATAATTTATCGCGCTAGCGCACCGCAATCGGATTTATACGAATTTCGGAGTGATTATCGATGAGTAGAGTCGAACTATCTGTTCTCAATTATACATTTCGATGATTGTCGATTAGTCAGCGGTTTGATAATTGGACGTGATCTCTTACCGATCTGCTTTTAGCATCGCATTATCGATCGTGTAATTAGACTTTGGGTTGCAAAATTTATTACCCTCAGCTTTTAAAGTAGGGTAATTATTTAGAAGCTTTTAAGTTTCGTTTCTCAATGACAATATTACACGCGATAAAAATACCCATTAAGTTACGATAAATAAATCCTATTAACGAACCTTATTGTTTTTGGCAGAATGCGCGGCCAAGAACGGGAGATCGGTGGTGGAGCACCATCAGTCCTCGTACTGGGAGCAACCCTTTAGTCAGCCTTACTTCGACAACACGACAAAGAGGGAGACCACAACTACCGTCGGGCAATCCGCTTACTTGCACTGCAGGGTGCGCAATCTTGGCGATCGCGCGGTAAGTCCCAAGTTTCCTTATCAGAAAGCCGTCGTTGTGATAACAGCGCTTGAGTTCGGAAACGTAGCACTTCGTAGACATGTGGATTAAGATCGGAAGTTCATTAAACATCGTGACCGTCTTGCGCGCGATTTTGTTTCCGATAATTATTTTATCTCGTATGGAACAAAACAATCACATTTATTCGCGTTTACACGTCGATCAGATTTCTGGAAGTCATTTGCGTTTCAAATCACTTGTGATTAATACAATTCAGAAAAAGTGCATTTAAAGAAAAAAAGATGAACAATTATTATAGCCTTCAATTTCAAAATGATGTATATGCGCCAATATTATTCGTTTCTCGAGTAATTCAACACAATTTTAACTTGCTGATAAAAAAATTAAAGACGCGCGAAGTGAGAATCAAGAGACGCCAGTAACGTCTCGACGCCAAGTACGTACGTAAAAAACAAAACAAAACAAAACCCGCGCAGTTATATTATTCAAATGACATTTCGAATTTTCAGTTCTGCAGCGCGATCATGTATTGTTTTTAGAACAAAAAATCAATTAACCGGTTAATCCTCTTACTACGTAAATTATGCAAAGCTCGATGAATGCTTTAACCCTCGGTTATGCGTCAACAAGTACGTACTCGCGATTAAATTTCGTCGTTGCGAGGAAACTCGGCAGCAGTAAATAAATTTGTCGTTGCAAAATGAAATCGTGCGCATTCGTTCGATTATCGCGAAATCCCCAATTATCTTTTTGTTTTTCGCGAAGTGTATTTTCCTCAATTTTATCACACGATCTATTCTCTCCCTCTCTCTCTCTTCCTCTCCCGCGGCATTGATAAATTCTCGTACACGCACGTGCCCGACAATCGGAATCGCGCGCGATCCAAAGTCAAATAAATTCGCAGTTACGTGAGCGGCGAGGCATTAATCCACGATCGTTCGCGACAAAACTTCCGCTGTTCTCTTTGCTAATGCACTTGCCGCGCGACTTGCACAGCCCGGACACGAGTTCATTCTTCATTTACTCACGCGACATCGTCTCGCACTTTTACAGCAACCTAGTTCATACCATCGCGCGCGCCCGCCCGCCTCTTCTCCTTCCCTCATTTCGCTTTTGTAACTCTTTTTTCGTGATCGTTTTTCTTATTTCCGCCAGCAAACTTGCAAGGCAAGTATAACTCTTCACGGTTCAACGTGAACTACATATACTTTCTTGCGCATATATTTAGTTAGAGAGTTATATAAGAAGACATTAATGCACGATCTCGTTAGAGATATATTTTATCACATTGTAGGACGTTATCTATTTTATTTACTTTTTTTTCTATAAACTTTGTGAGAGCGATTTAATTAAAAATTTAGCAGTTGATTGACATTTGTTAAATTGTTAGCCTGATTACTGTATAGAAAATTATTTTTTTGTTGGAAAAAATCCTTTAATGTTCATCGGCGAGAAAAAAACGTGAAATAAACTTTCTACCAGTACAAACAATTCGCGTTTTTTTTTTTTTTTTTTTTTTTTTTTTTTTTATTTATTTATTAAAATATGTATCCAGTTAGTTAACATCCTGCCGTTCACATGTCAGTCACATGAAGAAGTAAAGTGACGCGCGCGAGTACAGTTCGGCAACAAAAGGTCAAATGTTGGAGCGGAATGTACGTACAAAATATACACTCTCGCTGCATCAATTTTTCGGATAGTTTGGTGGATTAGCGAGCGCTCGGGCCCGGCTGTTTAACCCGGTATTCATCACTCGCGGTCCTAATGCAAAGTAATTTCGCGGATAGGCGCATAGGTCACCCGGGCGAATGGTGACATTACGCGTTATCGGTCGCTGCTCATGCATCACCGCATGACGCACAGGAACCCGTCAGAGTCCAATCACCGATCGTAATCGCCGATAAATCAAATTTCTCGCGCACCTCATCCTCCTCTTCCTCCATCTCCTCCTCTGTGCGAATCCCCTTTTAAGCCCCTCGCGTGCTGCGCACCCCCGCATTCGCCATTCACAGCCACGCCGGGTTACCCTCAATAACGCTTCGCATGCATCTGGACGTTTATATATTTGCAATCGGAAAATCACCGATCGCAATGTCGAGATCGCGCGCTTCGTCTGAAGTCAATTTCACACCGCGAATCGTAGGAAAAAAATCGTTCGCGCGGTAGTGAAAAATATCAACAACAATTTCCACTTACTAAAAATTAAGTCGTAAACATTTATTCTGATTCTACGTATAATGTGAAGATGAATATCTTTGTGACCCCGCTTTTTTTTACGCACGTAATGACGAATATAGTTAAGATATTCTCGATATGTCTGAAAGTTGGCGGATCGTGTACGTTAGAAATATGTCGTAAACGTCGGAACTTTGGCTCGAAACAATGCCAAACTTCTCGATTGCCTAGATTGTTGTTGTGCCTTAGTGCAACTTACTTAGCAGTTGTCTCTTGATTGCGCAGGTCTCGTGGATCAGACAGCGAGATTTGCATATTCTCACGGTGGGCATTCTCACGTACACGAACGATCAGCGCTTCCAATCGTTGCACAGCGATGGCAGCGACGAGTGGACCCTGAAGATCAGCTCGCCGCAAGTGCGGGACAGCGGAACGTACGAGTGTCAGGTCTCTACCGAGCCCAAGATCAGCCAAGCTTTCAACCTGAGCGTCGTGGGTGCGTATATACGCGCGCCTCTTTGTACAATTAATGAGATTTTGAACAAAAAGCGCGCGCTGCTTTAGTACGTAAAGAGTAAAAATCCCGCAAAAGAGCCCTCGTCACGCATTAAAAAAAAAAAAAATTCCAAAAAGTTGTATAATCTGGATAATAACTTTTATGATTCCAAGAATTGTTTAAAAGTATTAACCATTAATTTTCTAGCGAAAAGGTTTCGAACTTACCACATCCGCGCGAGTCCCGGTCTCGGTAAGAGAAAAAAAAATCAAAGTGCAGTTAAAGAGACGAGGGGGTTCGAGTTTGGTTTTAAAGCGATTACAAGTTCCGCGGTGTGCTCCGATACCAATTTCCGAAGCCCGTTTGTTTCCTAAGTGAATTTTTTAAGTGGCCGGTTTTCGAACGGTTCTACCGCGGGTTAATTGCGGCTCTGCGGCGATTTTAAGGAAAATTGTGATCATACTTCTTGGTTCGGAGACTTTGGTCATCGAACCTGACCCGACGAGAACGCGCGCGCGATCCGGCCAAAAACCACTTTAACTTTGTTCTGTCCTCCCGTGTGCAGTCTCGAAGGCAAAGATCAACGGCAATTCGGAGCTCTACATCAAAAGCGGGAGCGACATCAATCTGACCTGCATCGTGCTGCAAACGCCGGAACCACCATCCTTCATCTATTGGTGAGTTCGAGCGTTCTCCCTTGACGATAGCGCGATTGAAGTTGTGCCATGTGTATTTCGAAACGTAGCCGAGAGTTTTGCGAAAATCCAAATCGCACACAGTGGTCTCCAGTTTGACAAAATCTACTTTATCGAAAAATTTCAACGCGGGTACCCGTAAAAAAGCATCTTCGATAAAGTGAATCTCCATGGCGTAGAGTTACAACTCGCCAAAGTTACAATCTTTAGAATTCGCGAATGCCCGGATCGTATCACGAATGCGCTGATCTGGAAATTTCTCTCGTTTTTTTTTTCTTATATTCGCATACTCGCTTATTTTGATATTCGCAAAATTTCTCTATTTTGTATGCATATTTTAATATCTACATTTAAAATCCTAATTTTTACACACAAGTATGAAACAAAATAATATTAGAAACGGTTTTATTTATCTCGTTTCATGCTAATGTCACAAATATATGTTCCGGTTTGTTTTCGAAATAAATTTTCGAATAATTTTACAGGTACAAGGGTGACAACGTAATAAACTACAGCCAGCGCGGAGGCATCAGCGTCGTGACGGAGAAGCAAACACGAACGTCACGTCTTTTGATTAGCAGAGCACTGCCAGCCGATTCTGGCAATTACACTTGTGCACCATCCACGGCGGAATCAGCCAGCGTTCTTGTCCACGTACTCAATGGTGGGTGAGTCCCGTAAAATTCGCGATATTATTGCCAAAGAGTCGCGACATGTCTCCGTGTATCTCTTTTCTTTTTAAAGTTATATATTTTTTACAAATTATTTATTTATTTATTTATTTTTTTTTTGAACGGTGTTTCGATGTTGATGCACTTCGCGTGAAAGTCCGAACACGTCAAAAAATAAAATTATATTGCAATAAGAGATGAATTTTCACGATTAAAATACTTCAAAAACAGCGTATTTATCTTTAGCCACCGCTTTTGTATCGTTCATCAGTTACATTACAAACTTCACGGTGGTTAATAAAGTGTCGCTATTGCAGAGTTCGCTTCACAGCTGTATCAATGTGACACTTTTATTGCAATTTATAGCATTTACACCGGAGAGAGACACGAGGAGGAGTGAAGTATGTAATTGACAATATCTGCCATTAAATCTAACGGAGCTTCTCGTAGACCTTGCCGTAAAAGCGAAAGCATAAAGTCAATTAATTAATTCCAGCAACTTCGCGCGCCGGTTTTAACTTAATAAGTTCCCGGGAGAACGAAAAAAAAAAAAAAAAAAAAAAAGAAAGAGAGAGAGAAACAATGTCTATTTAATTACATCTGAATAAATAATACGTTTATATTGTTTATTTCTAACGCGTGCAGAAAAGTATGTAGCGGCATTTGAAAAGGCAGAAATAAAAATAAAATCGCAAATAAAATTGCTCGATTTTACGTGTCGAGTTTATTCTAGAAATTTTAGAAAAAAATGTACATTTTTTTAAATGTCTGGTTTTTCGCGGTTTAAAAATTTAAAAAATGTCACATCATGCTCTTTGAAAGCAGCTCATCGCGTTTGCATATCGTGCAAAAGATCATTTCGACTATTTAACAATTTGACGATAGTAATTGCACACTTTCAGCTCTAATCGTAAGAGCATCGCTTATTACACGTTCCCGTTATAGCCAGAATTAATCTCGCGTTTGCCGTTATTCGTAAGAGATTTACAAGTAATTACTGCGAGGAAACCCGGGCGAACTTAGCGGAATGAAACTCTCGTCAACCGACTATATACGTATATATACACTCGCATCTAACGACAAACTATGAAGTCTCCAACTAACTCCGCCGTTTCCACCGTGCCCTCTCACGTACGCGCGCACAGTCATCGAAATTAGTCCGCGGCTTTCGTTTGAGAACTCTAATGGGAACGTCTATATTCTGATCACTGAAAAACATTCGAGGAATCATCAACTTTGATTAAATCGCGCAAACAAGCAACTTGTACATTTCGTTGCGACATTACGAGATGTATCTTCGTTTCTCACAACGTCAACGAACAAGATCAATCGCCGCCGAAAGACGGATTCATTAAACAAATACTAATTGAACATCTGGAATATGTAGGCATATACATATTTACTAGAGTGAGACCCTTTGTCATCTCTTCTTTCGCAATTCTTTTGTTCTCAAAGTATCTGAATCATCGTTACTACTTATCTCCGGATCCAAGCGTAATGAAGCACAGGGACGAAAATTACAGAGTTTCTGAAAGCTCGTACGACTTTGGTCTGATCCGCCCCGCTGTCGCCTTCGTTTAGATGGCTATCCCATTGACTCGGCTCTCTCGTAAAATCGTGCACATGCGTACGTATCAAAGAGAGAGAGAGAGAGAGAGAGAGAGAGAGAATGAGAGAGAGTTCAGAAAATAGGTGAGCGGCGGCAAACTCCCCTTGACGTCTGATGGAGATCTTTTGTCGGCGATTACATTGTGTCCGCGCGCTCTGGTGAAGCCTTTTACAGGCCAATAATAGTAGCTTTCGCTTTATTGCGTCAAAATGGCTTTTCAGATGTAACGTCATTTAAAATCGTCGTGTGATGAACGGGAGGATACATTTTCGAGCACGGCGAAACGGGAGCGAGTATTTTTACGACGTTTCACCGAGATTGCCGCGAAAAGAATACGTTGACAACGACATCGCCAACGAGCCGTGGACAGGGCATGTCAGGGAGACGACACTATCTGTTATCGTATAACAAAGAGACCTAGGGTTGGGGGAAAGGGAAAGAGGCGGGGAGGAGGCGGGACACGAAGTAAGTGGAGTCGGACTTTACGGGCATGGGCCGTAAATCCCACGGAGGGGCTTAAAGGTGGGTCCGGGAAAAGTGCCCCGCCGATAAACTAAACGGTAAAGGCCATAAAAACGCGCGCGCGTCGGCCGTACAGCGGCCGGGCGCGTCGACGCGCAACATTCAGGGAAGTACCGCGCGTTGCATACAAGCGGTAATAAACCGGATATCCTCCCCGTCTTCACGAAGAAAGCGGAAGAGAGTTCTGTCCGGGATATGTTCGTTCTTTATTCCTCTGCGTAAAGCGCCGAAGAAATAAATCCTCGGACACGTCTGGCCTTTTCCAACCTCCTGGACTCTGGGGGATAAATCAGCCGTGATATTGTCCCATGCAAATCCTTGCCAGATTGCTCGCTGAGGCTCTCTCTCTCTGTCTCTCTCTCTCTCTCTCTCTTTTTCTTTCTCTCTCTCTCTCTCTCTTCTTCTGCCACGTGCACGTTCCTCACGTCCGCACATTGTGGCACGCGAGCTTCTGAGATATGTACATCAAGTGGCTGCTCGGACGGACGGGAGAGACGACGCGGACTGTTATAAGCGAGTAATATCTTCCTATGCTCTCTCTCTCTCTCTCTTTCTCTCTCGTTCGTGCGCTATCTCTCCACTCCGATTCCCGCTAGGATAATACCCGAACTTATCGGAAGTAATACCGCAACTATCGGAAGCGCTACCGCAGTCATCGGAAGTAAATCGGGACGGGCAGCGGATTTAGGGCAAACGTTTGCGGCGCGTTTCAAAAGCGACGCTTAATTCTTCGAATGTCGGACTACTTTTGCCGTTACATTTGTTTCAGATATATATATACATATATATATAGTATATATGTTTTCTTTGGTGCAGAGAACGCGGTGTTAATAAGCAAGAAGGAACACATACAGAGAAATTTAAATACACAGAGACACTTTTGCGGTCGCGGCGATCTGAGCTGAGAAAGTCTTAATTAGTCGAGACCGCGGAGACTCGCAAAGAGAAACAATTTTCCGCATGACGACTCTGCTCCGCTACTTCTTCGTGAAGCAAAAATTTCACGCGGTGCGAAAAGGTCGTCGAGATCAAACGTGTAGACGAGTATCCCGTTGGCCAAATGCGACGAGGGCGCGGAAACGTATATAAGACCCCCACTCGGCGTAATCTCCGTGAGACTTATCAAAGGACTTCGTTACTGCGTGATATACCGCAATATCCGCGAGTTAAATTGTGGAAGTTACGGGAAAGCCACTGTGTGTATATATAATATATACACACAGTGGCTTTCATACATATACACAAATACATATGTGTATATGTGTATGTGCTATATTACATATACACGCGAAATATACATTACTCCCGGCTAAAGTCAGAGAGTGGTTGTACATAATAGCGGCGCACGTGCGGACATGGAAAGAGAGAGGAGGCAATACCTATCTCTTTCTCTCGCTTGTGTTCCATCTCTTTGCATTTCAACTTCGACTTCCTCTAGGAAGACTTCCCATCAGAACAATGCGACGAGGATAATGCGTTGGCGCGTAGATTAAAGCGCGAGATAGCATAGCACGTATATAACGCACGATCATAATAACTTGGGCATACGCGCGCGAGATTTTCGTAACGAGTTTTGCGGTGTGTAATAACAAAGCGACCTGTGGGCGCATTACGCGTAATTAGCCGCGATACGCAAGTGGCTCGCGAGGTGTTTTCAAGTTATATCCAAAGCGCGAGTTTGAACAGTTACCATTCAAACGGTCACCGAAATGTCTGTCGATGCCTATTGTGATCTCGATTAAAATAGTTTCTTTGTTTCTCGAATAACGCGTGCGGTAACGCTAATCGTCAATTCTGTAATTAAATCACCGAACATGTCGATTATTCTGCAAGAGAGTTTTGTTCTATACGCGTGTATCTCGCTCTTTGCACGTTTTCACATGTAACTGTGATCTCTCGAAATACCAAAAGAAAGCAAATGAGATATTATATCACAACTAGATAATTTGAAATATTGATAAGAAAGAAAATAAATTACTAAGTACGAAATTTCGAAACAATTGAAGCTTTCGTATTTCAAGCTAGTTTAAATTAAAGCAGCGTAAATAGATTTCAACATGTCGCTTCTTCTCGAGAACGACGACGTGTGCGCGCGAACTTCTAATAAACAGTCATTAATATTTATACGAACGTTTGTCATTAGATCGGTGAGCACGTGCGACTCGCGCGAAAATAATAACGTGCAATTTATCAGCGAGATTGCAGGCCCAGTAAATGTCGATACATCTGCGCGGCCTCGGTCAACTTTCCAACGACCTGAAACGCTGCCAAGTCCTTCGACAAGGCGTAGAACGATAAATTATGTGTACCTCCCGTAACTCTATAGAAATCAGTTATCAATTATAAAACGCGTCGGCTATGAAACGTTTTCTTTTTATATGAACACCCGCGCGACACGCCAAGTTTATAAAACGCAATGTGGACGTTTAATAATTATGAAGCTTCATTAATAATTAATATATGCATTACGAATTATCGATCTGTGGATATAATCTGAATTTACCGTGTAAATCTAATATTACAGAACAAACTTTCTTGCGTTATTACGTGTTTTTATTTCATCAAAATTTTTTTTTTTTTTTTTTGCTAAATTAAACACGCCGTATCTGCGACAGCGTCGTGATGTTTTTCATTAATACGTAAAATTTCAGATCTGCAAAATCAGCAAATACAAAATGTATAAATACTATTATTTGCAAAGATATTTCTTTGGGACAAAAATTGTTTTGCATATATATGCGCGTCATGTCAGCGCTACAGAATTTAATAAAAATATTTATAATTTTCTTTTTTTTTCAGTTTTTATACTTTCTGCGTTAGTAAAAATCATGAATTCTCTTCGTGGAAGTATTTAACAAAGTAACACATAATACAACGTGTGTGTTGTGCGATGTGAGATAAAATGTTTCAGATAAAATGTTTGAAAATATCACGCTTTATTATTTCACAAAAAAATTTTGTGCAAAAACCATTTATTCGAAACGGACATATAAATCTAATATTTGTGAAATGAAAACTCTGTCTCTCTCTTTCTTTCTCTCTTTCTCTCTCAGTTAGATCTGAATGTAACGATGTATCGATTTTAAAAACAAAAGTTTTGCAAAACATATAATACTAGGTTTAGGAATTTACATGCCGCTGTTTTTTTAAACTACGTGAAATTCATCTTCAACAAAACGTCTCTCGTTTTTATGCAAAAAAAAATATTTAGCGTTCAGCGACGTTTTATCAGGCGGTTTATACACTCTCACGTCGGAGAAATTATTCGCTCTAGCGCGGTATATAGATCTTCACAAACACTCGTGTTACGTGAAACGATATTTCCGCATGACAGCTTAAAGATTTATCAAGACAAAACCGACACGGTTGTCGACGCAAACAAATCCTCAATTTGCCCGACGAGCAATCGAGGTGACAGTAGCGACGCGGCGCGCACGTAAGGCACACGCTTATGCACACGATTGCGTGCGCTCTGCCCAATCGCGCGAATGATGCACCCGCCGATCGATGCCGATCGTTTCTCCTCTCCCCTTATAACGCGCGCAAAGTGCGGCGATGAAAGTGGAGCTTGCCGGGCTATAGTCGGACGTGATACCTTCCCCCGACAGCGCGAGAATAAGAAAAGTTTCGCGATCAAACGAGACGAAACTAATACAGAGCCATTATCGGGAGTTAACGGCGCTCCGTGCCGTAACTGCACACCGGGATTTATTGTCTTCCGTCTTCGACTGAGCAACGACGAAAAAAGAAAGACTCGGTAGAACAAGCGAAAAAGGGAGAAAGAAAGGGAGTAAGGTTGAAAATTCTCTCCCGTCGCCATCACTCCCCGTTACGCTCGTGAGATGGACAATGAGGTTCAAAGAGGTTCATGTCCCACTTCGCTTCTATTTATCTTCCCGGAAGACAAACTTTCGCAAGGGAGCCTTGTCGCACCTTCCTTCACACGCCATCTTGTTACTAGTCAGCCCGTTTCTTACGTGTCAGCGCCTTAGAACTGGAACAACTAATGTCAATCTTCCGGATTTGAACGTAGAACTGGAATTATATTTGACGAGAACTCGCTCTAACCAGTGTATAGTTTAATAATCTCTTTGGATTGTGTCGCGTGTAGTCGAAATTTATTTGATCATCGGGCGATCAAGAATTTGCGTCGTCTATTTTTCCACTTGACGTCGACCGATGCTGATATTTACTTAAGGGAAAAAAAAATGAGGCGACAAGAAACAATCAAACTTGTCAAATTACAAAAGAATAATGTGAAAATAATTTGTTTGCGTCAAATTCACACGCGACATTTTTTTATTATATTTGCGGATCGATAAACAACACGCTCCGTGCATAATATTGGGAACGGATGAGCATCTCGACTTTCGTCTATTATTGAGATTAAATAATTGGAGATTGTTATTAGTGGAAAAGTCATTTTTACGTCATTTAAAATGACGCGTTAAACACAAACAAAAATGGCTCGTAAATATTTTACATTAAAACATTATGTAAATGATTGTTCCTCCCTATATCTCTTATTGATCTACGCAAATCTTTTTTTCGACCCACACGTTTTGCAATTTTTGCGTGAGCTTTGCGCGCAATCCTCGACGTCATCGATTTCAGAGGTCGAAAAGCGATTCACCACGCGGGATCGAATTACCTACGGCGAACTCGCTTCGAGAGACGAATTATAGACTTCCTCTATTTACCCTCGACCCTTTTTATTACGTCGTGAAATCGCATCGTAAATACGACCGCCTCGTTTTGAGACACGCTACGTGCTGCAACTGACAACGAGTTATTGGCAGTTTGCAGAGTGGGGATTTGCTCGGCGGTGTTTCCGCCACTCGTAATCCCTCATTCTGTCGCGAGCTTGATCGACAGGCGACAATCTCTCGCGACGTGATAATAAGATGATCCCCAGGAGCTTCTTCGTGCCGAGTTTTCTCTGTTATCTCGCCGGTGCCGACAGTTTTCGTAGACAGTGGACTTAACTTTCCTCCTCGGTCGCCGCGGCACCGTGCGAAGATATGTTTCAGGTAATTCATCATTTATTTGGAAACGTCCCGAGAAGAATGTGACGCGTGATGTCTTTTACATGCTTGAATATCTTTATTATTTCGCGATTTGTTTATTACGGTCGAGTGAAATGAAATAGGGAACGAGCGCAATTATAGTTAATTGGCGTAGAAGATATTGAAACGTCAGCAAAATGTTTTGCGACGAATGCGCTCGGCTTCAAATTGTTTGCGCATGCAAAATAATAATTTCTGGGAAAATATGTACGAAATTGTTACGATAAGCGAACTTCATTGAATTATAACAGGATTGTAAGAGGGATTAAAACAAAACGGTTTATTTGCATCGAACAGTTTGTAATCTCCGATTGTGATTTGACGCGAGGCGTTAAACATTCATGGAGAGGTGATAGAGTTAATCTCCGAGTGTTGCCGCATGTGCACTTTACGTTACGAGTTGTCTATTAACGTAATCCCCTTTTAAACTTCGCATGTGCTTCTTTTCGCTTCTCTTTCGAGTGTTCGCGACGTACAAAAACCCAAAGCGAAGTAGAGCTTATTCGGTCCTTCGTGGCCAACAATCCGCGTGAGGTGATCGGTAACCATTTCAAAAGTTCATCGCGCTGTTCAAACAACTTCACTTCCCGCTCCGTATTGCGTTATGTGTGAGAGAATATTTATAGAGAGAATATCTGTCTCCGGCGAACTAATATATCATATTGTCAACAGAGAATTCGAAACGTGGTCTCATTTCTTAACAGTTTTTTTTATTGATGAATTTAGCGATCAAAGCCTCCCCAAAAAAAGAGCGATTTCCGAACTTGCTGGCTCACGTTGCGCGGGTCGGAGATATCGATTTCTACCCCTCGCTTTCGAGTGGAACCAACGAAACACAACAATTTCGCGACAGTCAGGGAAACACGCTTTTTTCATTAGTGACCTGGATCTCGGCCACGATTTCGGCCTTATGGAAACGAGCGCGGCTTATGGTGGGCGTTACGGGAAAATAATTTGTTTCCCCGCGAATGCCGCGTAATCTCGGATTGCGCTTTCAATGCGCGACCGAGAGCCGATCGAAGTGTGACGCTTTTTCGAACGGAATAATCACGATGATCGTCGGACTTTCTCGTCGACACACGATTTGTTTTTTTCTTTGTTTTGTTTTGTTTTTGTTTTTTATTATCTCGCCTCGCCATTACCTCGCATTCTATTTCAAGGCGGTACAAGCCAACGTGGACAGCGAATTACAGACGGGGCGGGTCTATGTTCGATTTGCGTGCGAGATAGTCGTTACTCGAAATAAGTTAAGTGATGGATGAAAGCCTCCGATCGGAATCAACGAATCGAGACCTTGTCCAGAATTACAGTTGTCGGTACAGACCTAGTTATTTTCTACATCCGGCAAACCTCTTGATTTCACCGCTTACATTATTCAAACTACTTCCAAGTAACAATTTTTTCCGGTTTTTGAATAACGGAAACAAGTGACGAATCAAGAAAGTCCGTTCGACGAATGTGTCGAAATCAATTAGCCAGAAATGTATAAATCTATATTACGTTTACAGTAAACGAGGTGTCAAAAAGCATATTTACATGCTCCAATTAAAAAGTTACCTCATCTTCGTCGTCGTCGTAGCGACTGCAAACGTGGTTGAGAAACTTTTACTATTTTAACTTGCCTCCTCGACGCTACTCTTTAAAGACGCCTACCCTCTCTCGTATCAAAGGCCGTCTTTTTTACGGAACGAGGAAGGAGGATTAGCTAGTCTGCCTTTTTATTGAACTATCTTAAGACGCGGCATCGGTGATTTAAATTTATGCAGCCGCAGTTTCTGCTCGTAGAGCGCGTTCGGATCAGAGAAAAGCGGAAAAAGCGTTTGTCAATAACACTTACGACAATGCTCGCCTCGTCTCGATAGCGCGCCGTCCGTTTCGATAATGCTTAGAAAGGGATGAAATTCTATCTCTCGGTACACCTCCAAGTCGTCTTTATACGGAAAACGAGGAAATAGAAAGCGTAACGAGCGACTTCGGATATTCCTTTAAAAGGTCGAATCGCATCTATTTGAACAGTTTAAATTCGAGAAGATACACACAAATTTGTACGGGATTTTAAGCATTAAGCATTCTGTATAATACAGGAAAGTATTTTTATATTATTATTTATTTAAATTGACACACACTAGAATAATCTGCAACTTCTAGTGAATCTTTTCGCAAATTCTCGCGATGCTCTGTTTCAAGTGTAATTTGTTCGTACTCTTGGCAAAAAAAATATACATTAAAAGAGATTAAAAGAGATTACATTTATTATATTTTTAGTATATGAAAAAGAATTGCATGGCGAGAGAGAAGTCGTGCCAAAAATTATAAATGCACCAATATTTACTTTGCACATAGTTTACGTCGACATTGTATGAAGTTAAACCGTAGTCGGCTTATCAAGAGCATGTTGCCGGTGTATCCGCAACGAGGCAACAGCTATAAAGCGCTGAAAGCAATAAATGACCGTGCACCGACGCGGGCAGATACGCCACTCACATAATTAAGGCCGCGTAAAAGCAGCCACACCGCACGTGATAATGCGAAATCGACCGTCGTATTTTGTCGCCGAGGAATGAGCGTCGATCATGACACGAAAGAAAAAGAACTCTTTATATTCTTTATCTCACTTCGTTTTTCCTGCTGTTTTATTCCTATTCGATTAGAGAGAACACACAACGCTGCAAGTTTATTAATTACGCGCAATATAAAATGGATAAGTTTTTAGATTGTGAAAAAGTTATTTCGTGTACATTATCGAGTGTCATTTTTCACTCTCGCGTGTGTGTTGTATTATTATTCACGCTTGAGCGAAACAATTTCGATACTCATTTAACAGCAAAACTGATGAATTAATAAATCAGTTTATTTATTTACGCCAATTTATCGCAGAGCTAATAATGTAATATGTATCGACCTAATTTTCATTAATACTAATTCGACATATTTAAACAGATTTAATAAACTAATTTATTATGGGTATGAAAGGGGGTGAACGCGCGCGGTTGAATGTCGAAACAACGCGGTTCATTCCGTCGCTCGCGATAGTCACACGCCGCGTTGGATATTCGTCGTTAACTCTTCCTCTTTCTCTCTCTCTCTCTCTCGCGACAGAAACGCTGATCTGCTTAACACCAGCCGTTGGACATGGGAAGCGACGATATTAAAAGGGATAAAGGCAAATGAAAACGGGCCATTGCGCGCAACGGACGGGCCAGGATAAGCGACGGTCGCTAACCACCGTCGAATTACTGCATCGCAGCTTGACGTTGAGTTTTGCGGCGACCAATAAATGTTTCGACCACGTCGATACTTTGCCAACTGACTCTGCGGCGGCATTCTCTCTCTGTCTATAGCATTGACACGAGCGAGCCATCCTTTAACGCCATTAACTCCGTTTATGATTCATTTCGATTTGTCGTCCGAGAGAAAATTTCATCACTCTTGTTTCGTCGAACTTTAACGAGCCGTATATACGTCGTTCTTATTGTCGGTCTATTCTCGCTTGTCAGTAATCGTTATTTAATAGCCTTGATATCGACACGAGATTATTTTAAGGGCGATTGCTATTGTTTTGATATAATTCAGTCATAAAGTTGTTTTTCTCTATATTAGTGCTTTATCCTTAGAGGTTTTATTTTTTTTTGATAAAATAGAAACCTTCCCGAAATGCTACTTCATTATTATTGACAAAATTAACGAGATATAGTCTTCTCCACATTTTAAATTATACTTGTAATTATGCACCGCAAGTATTACGAGCGCTGGTATAACTCAAGTTTTTTTTACTACTTGAAAATATTTTGACAGTAAAAAAATACGTATGTAAGAATTAGTGTTGCGTCGTATTTTGTTTCTAATGAACTCCACGCGGGATATCTACAAACGATTACGCGCGAATCTGATGTGCGGTGAAAAAGATACGCGAGCGCCAGTGTCCGTTAATTTTCAAAGAACATCAGAGCTACCGCGATGGAAAGGTGACCATGGACAAAGTCACCAACGATCTCGCATTCTCGTTTTGAATCGGAGTCGCGATAGCTATACTCACACGCAACGTGCCAAATCTGACTATCTGATTGGCCCAAAAGCTTGCGACGAGGTTTATCAATTGCGAAGCAAAAATTACTTCTCGAATTTATTAACGCACATTTTTCGCACATAAATTTCGCGTAAACGATCTAACTAAATTTCAATTAAATGTAAACGTTACTAAATATATTCTCGTGTATTTTCACTTTCGTGTACAAAAAACACGTAAATAAAACTTTTACTATGCGATATTTTTTTTTCTTTCTACATGCAGCTATTGTTAGCCTGCAAAAGCGATAACCGAGTGTTGATGGTCGTTTATTGACTCTTTGTCATCAAAACTGATCCTCGAGTGTTCGCGAGAAGTAACGTCCATTATCGTTTGTCCTTTCAATGACAGTGTCATTATCAGTGGCTGTGCAAGCGAGACTGAATCTTTTTAACACATTTTTATCTCTTTGTATTTTTACCTTGACAATCTGATTTATTCGCGCGCGATCGAAATAGGAAATAGGTATATTCACGGTATTCTCCCGGTCAAACTCGCGTTACTAAACTCGATAAGTAATTTGATAGCAGACTTTACGTTCAAACGATACGTTGTAAACACTCACGGGTATCGCAGAGAAGCAATTTTTCATCTCTAGTTTACGATCTCTCACTTTCGTGTACTGATCACAATTCTAGTTGCAAAATGTTAAATAATCTGCGTAAAATTTTCTCAATGTGTTTCTCTCGGTGCGTTTGGGCAATTTGTTATTGTTCGATCTTGTTGCTCACAACGCGCGCGTAAACAGACTGTTTCGACGAACGGAGCGCGATCGATATCCATGCACGACGTAAATAAACACTGCAACGCGTTGTAGATACTTTTTATCGCTACCAACGTGTTCCGGAACGTATTATTTTCGATCAAATTCGGAAAGTCGCGCGAATCTGGCAAACATGGCGAATACCGACGGAACACTTATGCGTAAAAATGGATTTAGATTACCAAGGAGCGACTTCGATGTCCGAGAACAAAAAGAACACAATCGAGTAAACACCGCGAGATACGCCAGTTTTTGCAAGAAATCCGCGAAGGGATTTTATAAAATTTAAAATCTTTATCTTCTATAAAGAGCGCAAAACACGTTTCGTAAAACACGCGTCTGTCATCGACGCGAACCACCAAGGAAAACGTCGGATGGACGATTTCAAGCGTGAATTACGACGAGTTATATATACACACGAGACGGAACGGAAACGAAGCGAGTGCGCGAAGATTAAAGGAGCAAATGGGAGAAAGACGCGAAGTGGAAATTGCGCGGGGAGGGAAAATCCGACGTCGATATCCCAGTCGGCCGAGGAAATCGGCGGATGGGAGTTAGCGATACAGCGAGGATCCGATAACTAAACCAATTATCACGATGCCGATGAGGAAGTTTTAATCCGTTCGCCCGCCACCGCGAATTTCACGATGTGGAAATTTTTCTTCCGATCGTCTCTCTTTTTCTCCCTCTCTCCGCGCGATATCGCGCGCTCTCTTGTGCCTTTGTTTCTTCTTTGTCCGTGCCTTCGTGTCTATCGTCATTGAGTCGTTGTAATCGACCGATATTTCGCACCGAGCTTTTCTGTCGTACATTCAAATAGTTATTCGAAATAAAGCGCGCTTTGTGAACTGAAAGAAGCAACCGATATTTCACATTACTTTAACAATTTTGTGTATTTTTCTCTGACAAATGGTACATCGGATTTTAATCCGCGAACCGCGGGGTTTGTCGAATTGAAGGACTTTTCGCACACAATAATAAATCATTCGAAACAAGACGAACGAACGTATGCACGTGTATATGTAAAATAAAGGAGATGTACATTGATAACAAACACATACGCCAAAAATAATCATTATTGCTGTTCGAGTTAACATTGCGAGACATTTGACTATTTATTGATCTAACGAACGCGCCCATCGATACCGATGAAACACGCTTCCTGGCTTGACCATACCGCAATAGCTCAAATTACGCGTATGCGTGCATTGTGTCATTCGATAACTGTGAATGCGATACGTCGACACACAGATGCTCTGAAATCTATACCCGAACTCGAACTACAAGCGCTTCGCTTTTGTGCATAACGCAATATATCGGCGAGAAGTGGAGCGGAAGAAACGAAAAAAAATCTTTCCCGAAAAAAAAAAGCAGAAATAGAAACAGTACAAATCGCGGACAATGTGAAGACAAGTGGCCTTTTCATCGCGCGCGAGACGATGGTGACGTGTTCGGCGGCATTCCTTTCGACATGCCTGCGGGTATTCACGTCATTCGGCTATTCATAGTTGAGTAATCAAACTTTAACGCCGCCGCGAAACGCCCGACGACGCTTCCGGTCGAAATAGGTTCGATGGAGATTGATCGCCCCGACCATTTGCGGTTTGCGCTAAGTCCCCCAATCGGATCTATCTACGTCCACTCGTGGCGCGAAATTAGATCTTCGTTCCATTACATCGCGGTGAACAAAAAGAAGTTCGCCAGATGCAGCCACATTTGTCACGATTTTCGCACGGAAACAGAGAGGGGAAAAAGGGATGGGTGGTGCTTGCACCTAGACAAGGAATTTTTCTCTCAAAATCTTTCTCCAAAATGTCATCGGCACAATCGAGGATAAAATAAGAATAAGAATAGCCAAAATGGCTCGGGAACAAGTATTTTATGTTTCGATAAATAAATGCCGTTCGACAAAACATATCTCGCGAAAGACATATATGGTTACTAGACGCAGATCACCCGAGTCGAAATTTAGCGTTTTTTTTTAGTGCTCTTTCATCCTATATGAACCTATCTTTATAGAATTAGAACCTAGAATAGAACCACTTGTTTTAAAACTTGATCTTCTATAACACCAAATATAACACCAAAATGCTACTTTTAACCTATCAGAGCAATGCGCAGCAAACTGAGGATTAAACTTTACTTCAAAACTGTTAGCAGAAAAAAAAGAAATTTCGGACGTGTTGTAACGTCAAAGTAGCATCTACTTTCTCTCTTACTCCTACATCAAAAAAGAGGAATTGAAGTTCAATGTAGACGTTAAATTTCGACTCAGGTATTTATTTTCGTGTAGCTCGCGCAATAAGCGTCGCTCGACGACTACGCGCGTCCCTCTGTCATAAATTAAGTTCTTTAAATGATTTTGTTGTCTGTCAATTTTTGATCAACATGCACATTCGCATGTACATACACAATTCAAGGGAATTTATAATAACGATGTTTCTTCAATAATCTAGTGGCGCTCGTAATTTTTTTTATCGAAATAATGAGATAGAATTGTATCTGCGTTCTACATACCCCCGTGTGTATCACAATATCCGTCGGTCGTCGGCACCACCATATTCGATGCACAGCGGGACAGTCTCGCTTTGACGCTTCCGACGTCGAGGTTGTCGACGAAACTCATTATTAAAACTGCCAGACGAATTATACTCCACAAGTGCAAAGAAGAGAGCGTGAATTCTCGAGCATTGTCGAAGCACAACACTGTATTCACACAACAACGCGTCGCGCGACTCCGACCTTCTTCCGACGGAAGGTCGAAAAACATTCAAGAATAATACGCCGACAAATAACCACTGAAAAATCACTGAAATCACTTCTCCCGAGTTTCGCGGAAGCACGATGACTTGTTCTGCAT
>QVOA01003957.1:0-55791 GCA_014825685.1 Pseudomyrmex cubaensis | reverse complement strand
TTTTTTTTTTTTTTTTTTTTATTTTCGCAGCAATCGCTCGATCGCAGGCGTGTCGCATTCTGACGCATGAAAATGGCCCAAAGGGATGCGCCAGCCATGATCGATGCTCCATCCGATCGGAGTCTACCGAAACTGCCCGTCAAATAATATATTCATAGCTTCCGGATGGTTGAACGCGACTCTCGGAAACCATCCCCGCGACCCCGCAATCGCGTCTACTCCCCCAGCCAACCCGCGTTCTCTCTCTTTCTCTCTCTCTTTCTCTCCGTCTCTCTCTTTCTCCGTCTCTCTCTTCCTCTCGTCCGTTCTCGTTCGTCCACTCCCGTCCCCCTTCGTCTCCCCGTTGCATCCCCCTCGCAATGCGCAGTCCATCCGCACGCAAATCGACTGTCGAATAATTATCGAAAATACACGCGCGGCCGGCTCGCGGCGCTTTTTTTTCACCTCCCCCGTTCTGTCCTCTGCCTCGCGGACATACGATTAACTCTTTGAGCTTTGCCGATATGCCGCTCGAAATATCTGCCGGGTTATCTGGAGCTTTTCACGCGCCATTGCTTCATTCCGTTCGACCTCGTGCATCCAAGGCTGCGTGTATACGTAGTACGTGTACACATTGATCGACGATTGACTTTTGTATCCTGTGCAATATATTTTGCCATATACACATGCATATATTCGATATCAAACTTCGCTGTCAAGTTGAGTTCTTTTCCGGTATATCGTTGACGGTACGCCGAGGATAACTATTATGTCATTTTTCGAAAATTGATTTCGCCCGAAATTTTTCCGTCTTTCGCGACAGAACACGACAATCGAGAAGCGAAATTATTTCAATTAGAATCTGATTCGAAAAAAATTACAAAATCAAATTACGAGACCAAAATAGATGTGTCTTCTTTTTCCGAGTGTTTTTTAATGTACGAGCAATCGATAATAAATTTTTCACCATTTGCGGACAAAAGATTCGAACAAATTACGTGAGTTGCGAATAAAATCGTGCGTTTTAGCGTTTCGCGTGTCTCTTCCCTTCCCCGACACGTGCGCGTTATATTCTTGCGACAATCAGGCCGCGTCGTCGAGAAAGAGCAGAGAAAGAGAACGTTACCTTATAGTCTACGGCAATTTCTCTCACCGAGCAGCGTGATTGCAGACGACCGAGGCGATTTTCCGCATTTCCTCCCCGATTTTCATGCTCCGCGATTTTCGCGCTCTCCGCTCCACCCTCTTCCGCTCTCCGAATCTCGTGGCATCGGGCGAAAAAAAAAAGGGGGCGAAAGGTTTCCTTCCCAACTTTCGCCGCGCTGTCTTCGTTAGCCCGATCGACCGTACGCGGACGAGAAAAACGAGAGAGAAATAAAAAAAAAATAAAAATAAAAATAAAAAACGCAGAACAAGACAAGTACACGCGATATAGAGAATTGAATATCCACAAGTTGCAAAGAGATTGTTATAAAAAATTTTAAAAACAAAAAAACGGAGAAATCAGGTGTTAAAAAAAATTGTCATTATCATTTATATCGAACTTGTGTTTATATAGTGACCGTTCGCGATCGCTTCCTTCATACAATCAATCCGATCGGCATTCAGCCACAACCGCGGCTAATTAAGCAACACCTAGTCGTACGCTTCGCATTGTAACAGGTCGCAAACATTCGCGTTAATCTACGTGACGGGCCCGCATAATTTCATCGGGATTATCCGCGGTGCGCTAAATGATAGAAATATCATTATACGTTTTTTTTTTTTTTTTTTTTATCTCGCTAAACACACGTAAGGGAACGAGACACGCGGGAATGAGGTAAAGTGTAAAACGTCCTCTCGCGCGCTCTTTTACCCGTTCTCTTTCTCTCTTTCCCGGGTTTTTCCCCGTCTCTGTTCGGCTTAACGGCGGCGCGGGCAGGATCTAAGTGCAAAATTATTTTAAAAATATTTTCTTAACCGCGTTAGAGCCTGAAAGCTGACCCGGCGTGTCACGCCGATGCGTGTGCCTGGTCCGGGGCAAAAAGAATTGGAAATGCCGCACGGCGGTTTTTCGACTTGCCGCGGTTTTTCAGGAACCCTTTTTCCCTTCGCCGCGCCGCGACGATTCGCTCGTGTGCGTTAAACGTATACGATGGTGTCTCCAAATACATTCCACCTCGGCCACGATCTTCGGCAACGCGGTCGGCCAAATGATTCGTTTCGATTGTTTTAAAGATAAAAATGGATGTTTCCCGAAAATTAAACGAACATAAAATTGAAAAAGCTTAGAAAATTGGTTTATATAATAATATGTTTATATAATGTATGTAAATACATTTTATTCGACTTATTCAATTTTTCGCATAGTTTTTTACAGACTTTGCGTAATTTTAATACCACAGCGTTCCATAAAAAGAGAAAGATTATATTTATTTCTTTTTTATTTTTAAATAAAGTTGAATTTACTTTATATCGGATTAAAAATTTGAGTTAAATTTACTTTATATCGCGTCAAAAAATATCATTTAATGTATGTACATTTAAGTTTACCGAGTACTTTTATGTTTCGCGCCCGTCTTTCCACAAACCCAATTTTTTATGGAGCAATACCTCATGAAAGGGTTAAAAGGGTTAAAAATCGGATTAAGGCGGTGGCGCGAGATGTGCGATCGTTGGGCCGATTTTTTACAAAGAAACTGAAGGACGCGCGATCAAGAACCCGGATTCTATCTCGGTCTCTCATTTTCGCGCGTTTTATACTCTTGTCTGGGATTTCATCCCAGCGAGAGAAAAAAAAACGACTATTGAGGAGAGAATATTCCGAAATTTTTCTCGCATTATTTGCTGAAATAAGTGACTTCTTTCCATTAGGTGAGAAGTAGATTTCGATGCGCGCGTGCACAGCTTTACATTTTACAGTATTACCTATACGTCCCTTTTTACACACCTTTTCCATCCCATGTACTTTTAAAACGTAGCTCTCTCTTTCTCTCTTTCTTTCTTTCTCGCTCTTCCCGAGAACCGTACCACTTCGATGCTTTTTACGCGGTGCTTTTCTCTTATTTTGAACCTCTCCGTTGGTCTGGCCAAGAGTTTCCAGTCAGCGTTACGTAGAAAACGTTGAACTTGTTCGAGAGCTTTTCCTCCCTCTCGGAAAGGAAGCGACGCGGAGGAGTGAGGACGGAAGGAATGGACGGAAAATGTCAAACAAATTTATTGCGTCTTCGTGACACAAAACTTCGCGCAACATAGTCGCTCTCATACTCTTTTTTTCGCTTGAAATAAAAGGCGATATTGGCTGTCGACTGTGCGAAATAGAGTTTTGAGAACATAAAGATGTTGCTTTATCTCATATCTACGTATATATTGTGTGTAATTACGCCGTTATATAATAATTTATATATTTTTAATATGCTTTATAATATTTTGTTTGCTGTATGCAAATTTATCAAATGTATGATTTTTAAATATTTTTCGCTCGGTAGAGAGAGAAAGTTTAATTTACTCTCACGCACAACACACAAACACACGCATCTATCGGTTGGCTTCTTCATCCCGATCAAAATATCTTCGTCGAATACTTAATTACTTCGATCTCACTATCTTGTAGATGGCTTGCTCTAACAGCCATGTACATTATATACAAGGAAGACTTATGATGGGGTTCCAATTTGCCGCGGGGCGCCGTCAGGCTGCGTTTAACAACTTTTTAATGGAGGCTTGGCGACCATCGTCAGCCCCGGCCGCCAACGTTGAAACATTAATTCTAACGGGTGTCATCCGGAAAATAAGTTGCTCCATCTCGCCTTGGAGAATGGAGAAAACCCGGTTTTTTTTTCACGTGTTTTGTTTTACCGACAGACGCATGTGAGAGAATACATACGTATTTTCTAGAAATTCGTATCACCGTAATGACGATGGTCACGGGAAAAGACATTTCACTTGCGAATTTTGCAAGTGAAGAAAACTTTTAAACAAAAAACAATCGCACGATTACGAGTACGAGATTACACGAAATCGATCGATATCGCATTCGGTTCGAGATTCGCCGAGCGATTTCGATTTCTTTTGATAAGATTCGATCGACAAACATATTTTTATCCGGCGAAAGAACGAGAGAAAAAATTGCTTAAGTCTCAGGACATACTCGAGCGAAGTTCGAGATAATAGTAATTAACCCGCGCATGGGTTCTTCGGAGTTACCAGTTCGTGGCTGGTGTTCGCGATTGCACGCGTCGAACGGCGCGATCGATTTTTCGCGCGCGTGCACGCGCGCACGCACGTATCTAAACGCACGCGCTAAAACTTTCTCGCGCGCACGCATACATACATACACACACACATATGTATATACGTGCACGTTTCACCCGAGCCATCGCTCTGAGCCCTCGTAGAATCTCGCCCAACCCCGGCTCTCTCGCGCCCATCCTCTCCTCCTCTTCCTCCCTCTCGACAATTCTCCACCCCTGATAAGCGTCCGCGCGCACCCTGCCAACCCCCTCGCTCATCTACTCTCGCCATCCCCGTCGTCCCGCGCCCCCCAAAGCTGCCCTCCCTCAGCACGAACATCCCCCTCGCCCTCTTCCTCGTCGGCCTCGTCTCCTCTCTTCAATCCCTTCCTCCCCCCGTCCCGTGCTTCTCGCCCTCACCGTCGCCGTTCTCCACCTAACCTAGCGCAGCATCCGCGTTCTGGAGCTGCTCTCGCAGCTCTCGTAATCGCATTTGACGTCGCTACGTTTTTGTTTCAGAGCAGTACGTGACGCTTCCGCCCGTGGAGGGCTCTTGGCAAAACACGCGAGGGAGGAAAAAAGTAGAAGAAGACGTCGACGGTGAGGGAGAGAAATAATGTGTATACGTCTCTACGTGTACGTGTGCATGTGTATGTGTGTGTGCGATAGAAGCGAGGGAGAGAGGAATAGAGAGTAAAACGAAGGATCAAGTAAGGAGAAGAGCACGAAAACGACGAGAGAGAAATGGACGCGCGAACGTCCGGAGATAAGAGAAGGAGGAGGGTGGTTAAGTCGAGGGGGGTGTACGTCGAGGATCGAGAGATCGAATAGGAGACCGACTCCTTGATCATCTCTCGACTCGGACGACGACGAGGCGAGTTTCGAGGAAGGAACTCTTCTTTTCTCTTTTTCTCCCTCTTTTTCTTTTGCTGTTTTTAAGGGTCGTAATTTTTGCCGATATTTCTTGGCATCGTCTATTCCCTTTGCTAACCGCTCACCATCGCAGATCACGCTCTCTCTTTCTCTCTCTCTCTCTCTCTCTCTTTCTCTTCTCAATTCTATATCTGAGATAGTGTACTTGATGATGGAAAATTCGTAAAACCTTACAAAGGAACGGCAAGTAAATGATAACACCGCGCGGGAGTCGATAATAACGAAAGTCGGTGATTAAAATCGTAATTTTGTTAATTTTTATCGGTTATATAAAAAAAACGCGACGTTATCTAAAAGAGAGAAGCGAAAAAAAAAAAAAAAAAAAAAAAAAAAGAGAGGCTTGATATTAACCGATCGCACCTACGGCCGCTTTACACGTGGCGCGGGCGGGAGTAACGTTTAAATCGGACAAAGTCTCCCTTATGCACAAGTCGACCGGCACGTGCTTGCCAATTTGTTGTCCGCACGTGTCATCGGCGAAACCACGTCAAAATATTGCACTCGATCTGAATAGGCCAATTACTAGGCTGTATAACCCAAAACACGCCTACGTATTATATGCGGCAAAAATTTTCTTGAGGTGTGGACATAGTTTTAACTTTATGGGTTTCTCTGTCCTGAAACTAGAAGTGCGAATTTTGACAAGTAAAAAAATATTTTTATAATTAAGTAGAATTAATTAGAAAAAGAAACATTTCTGTTCGCGGATAAAATTAAGGAAAATACTGATTGTAAAGAGAATGCAAAATATTTTATCAAGTGTCGAAAAATAAACAGAACGTGTGCGCGAAAATCAATTTGGAGAACGAGTGTTGATCAGCGAGTACGTCTGCGGCTTTTGGGTTGTCATTGCGATTACTTCGCAAGACAACGACGGGTCCAAAATGTGCGCTGTCGCGGCTTTTGTCGGACGTTCGTACAAAAGAGGGGGAAATTTTGCGCGGAAGCTCCCGGTAATTCCGCCTCTTTCAGTTCCTTCAAAACAGAACGCCCACGGCGCGTGTCGTCACTTTCGAAGGTTGTAATTTCCTCGACAATGCGCGAAAACTCGGGCAAAGCGGGCCAATTCAAAACCGGACGAGGTCCCTTTGAGGTTTCTTTCATTGTCGGCGCAATAATTTGCTTTGGCGATCACCTCGTTCCCATTCCGTTCGTTCCCATGGCTCGCGCGGTTCACTTTTTTTTCGTCATGTATTTATTAATGTCTCTTGCCCCGCAATATTTGCAACGACTTTTCGTACTTCGGATAAAGAGACACACGCATAAATAATGAGGAAGAAAATATCCTCTTTATCTTTTTCATCAGAAACAAGATTTTTTTTATTATAATATTTAAATATTTCTTCTTATTTTTTCTTTTTTATTATAATATTTACTTTTTTTTAAATATATTTAAATACATAGAAAAAAAAACTATGTGATATATTGGTGATTCATGTTTGAAATGCGTGTGTGAAAGCTGTAATGCGATGCAGCGATTATTTGTCGTAATGTAGATGCGAGAGGTAGGTACAGAGAGCTGGGAGGGAGGGGAGAGAAGATGGACGGAGGTAAAGTACTCGATAATTTCATCCCTTCATAATGCAGGCGCGCATCTCGTTGCACGCGAATGGTCGCTCTGGCGCCGGCTACGAATTCCACGTGGAGTTCCATGTAACGTCAAACCACTGTTTGTACACGACCACCGTCTGATCGATCTAATTCGCAAAGGGTAGATGATCGAGATTAGATTAGATTTTACTGAACTCACGGCCTTGTCGCACGGACCATATGCAGGTTATACTTTGGAAGAGATAGCACTCCCGACCTGCAACTAGAATTAAAAATGAGAGATGCTGAGATTCTGTGTATCGATGTATGCGAGATGACGCACAATGTACTAAATTTTTCAAGTTCATTTAAATTTGAAAACAAGAGATAAAGCAAAAGAGATAAAGAAACAGAGGAAAAAGAATTTAATTTAACGAAAAGAAACACAATGAGAAGAAAAAGTTGACAATGTTTTTAATGATTTATTTTTGTATTTTTGTATACGCGAAAAGGAAGAGTCAACAGTATTTGTTATCACAGCAACGTTATTGTACCTAACTGTTTTATATGCCACATATAAAACATGGAATATATTTTTACATTTTTTCCAGAAATATACGATATTATCATCGACGGATCAGAAATACGAAAGATTTTAATTACAGAGAGAAAATGCAATTATGTAACTGATGATGAAATATGAAAATAGTTTGATTTAAATCATGCGGCAGATAAAAAATCAGAACGCGCTTGCAAATTCTATCGTATTTTTATTATATTTTTTATTACACACACAACTATGTACATATATATATATATGTATATGTATATGTATGTATATAATCATACATACATATACATATATACAAATTACAAATACGCTCTGATTATCAGTTTGTTCGATGGAATATTTCATTTAAAATGATAACGCAATTTATATTTTATTATATTTTTTTTCTGTGTTTTATAATTATTTTTTTTCTTATTTCATAGGAATCTCTAAAATAGAGTCCGTTCTAAATAGTGAATTTACGAGACAGTCGCGAGAAATTAATTAATCGGTAAATTTTGCCAAGGACAATTGAGAATCTCTGCGAAAATTATCGACAACACGGTGTCCCCTGTATTTTATCCTGAAGTACATTCCTTTTGTCGTAGAAACTTCGATATTGTTTCTTGCAGTCGGGTAGTTTATTCGAGGCTAGTGTGACAGATTTCGACCACGCCCTGCCGATATGGTACCCCCTTGCCCAGTCACCTTCGGATTCATTGACGGCGAAATTTGCCGGCTTTGATCCACATACGGCATACTTTTCCAGTACTTCATCGACGTCGTTCCCGGTCTTTAATAAAGACATTCAAATCCGAATAGAAGGGAGTGACGTATCGTTGACCACCAAAAGTATCAAATTAGTATTGGACTATACGTGTGTTTACGTGGAATAAACATTAAAAAAATCAGAATTAGATAAGAAAAGTAAAACATATAGTAATTATATAATTTTAATTATTTACATTTTTTTAACATTTATTTAATATCCGAACAAGTATTTCAACTGAATAAAACAGACGTGTTTTAAAGAAAGACGCGCGTTTAAATGTCGCTCTTTTTGGCCGTGCAGAACTTTTCGAAAATTTCTCTCACGTTCTTTTCGTTTTTTCCTCTTTCCCTCCCTCCCTTCTTCCCTTCAAATCGCAGAAGAGCTGTTTATTTTGTTTTGATCCGGACGCGCAATGTCGGTGGCCCAGTTTCCGGGGTGTCGGCAAATTGACTTTTGCCAGTTCAATGAAAACGGCGACCGAGAGAGCCTTTGAAAGCGCGTCCCGGCGCAACTTCTGAGACGTCGATGCCTCGAATGAGCTCTTGAAACTTTACATTTCTTCGTCGTGCTTCTCTTTTTCACTGCCCTCCGTTCGATTTCTCGCGGAGAAGCTCATCGATCTCTTACGGCGGTCGACGGAGAGTCGACCTCTCTTTCCTTTCCGCGGAGAGCGTCTAGCTGGAGACGCCTCTCGAAGAGGGTGGCAAGGACGAAACTCGCGAAAAATCGAAGAACAAGAACGCAAGGCTCTGTGTCTGACGTGAGCGCGCATATTCCTCGCTGTGTCGCGAGAGAAGAAAATGCGCGCTGCAGCAGCAAAAGGAAGAAAAAAAAAGAGAGAAAAAAAAGAAAACAAAAACAAGGAGAGAGAAAAGCAGAAACATACAAAGGCGTGCGAGACGACGGGGGACTTAAAAATGATATCCACCGTGGGACAAAGCGAAGGTAGCCCCCGGTGCGCAGAGAAAGCCAGAAATGAAAATGGAAATGCCGACAGCTATGACGATGCAAATCGCGAAGAGAGACGGTCGAGAAAGAAAATGAGAAGATGGCGAACGCGCGAGCAGAATAGATGATCCATGCTGCTCAGCATAATTGGCGAATAAGAGTTTTATGGACGTTCCTTTATACTTTTTTGCTGAAAAAAAAAAAAAAAAAAAAAAAAAAAAACTAAGTGTACCTTTGGGAAAATGTGCAAAATAAAAGAAATCCACCAATTTGCCTCAATAAATCGAGATCTTCCGCATTTAAGAGGATTCAGAAGAATTCCGGAAATAAAATTAACGGTTTCACAGATACCTTTCAAAGCTCGAAATAAAGCGATCTCGGAAAAAATCTCGAAAAAGGAAAGAAATCAAGAAACGCAATCTACTACCGCGATCCGGCAAAAAAGCGGAACGTGCAGGAAACGAAAGACGGGGGAGTAGAGAAAGAGAGAGAGAGAGAGGGAATACGGAACAGCACCACAGAGTCGCCAAATTACAAATCCTCCGAAAAAGCCGGGCGCGAGATACACAAAGACATTTAGCGCCAGGCCGAATGCATCTCACGGCGCAAACGATGCGGCACCGCCGCGCAGCAGCGCGCGGCTATATACGCGCGGCACGCAGGTGGGTCACAGGCGTGGGTGTACATTACAATCAAATCCCGAAAAAGGGGAAAAGAATTAAAAAAGCTATCTGCCGCGAGATAATAAAAACGAAGACGCGCGAGAGTACCGCGGAGGAAAAAGGACGCGATATAAAAAAGAGAAAGGGAGAGAAGAGGAGAGAGAGAGAGAAAGAGGAAGAAGCAGAGAGGATGATGAAAAGCGAGAGAAAAGATAGACAAGAGAGCGAGATAGCGTCAGATGCAAGGACGAGGAAAGAGTGAGACACGGACAGTGGGGTCGAGGGCGGGAAGGACGCTGTGGATGACAAGGACAGGGGTGTGCGCGCGCGAAGAGAGTCTCTCTACGCCATATCCCTCTTCGCGCGTATTGGTGACTAGGATGAAGCGTGTGCGTCGTCGGAAAAGCGCCACACGCTGGTAGCCCCGGAAAGAAAATCGCTCGCAGGCTATTTTCCGGAGGAATTTTTATTGGTACGCGCGCCATGTTGGCGACGGCGGTGGGGACGCCGCGGGCATCGTGGCGTTTCGCGGGATTGGCCGTCGCCCTGGCGACGCAACCCCCGCCGGACCAATCCCGACACGTCCGCCACGCTTTTCGCGCCCTCGTGTCGCGGGGCAGCGGTGGCGGCGGCGGCGGCGGCGGCGGCAGCTGGGACGCAGAAGTGCGGGGGCGAGAGACGCCGGTTACGAGCAACAACCCCCTACCACGGAGCGATGACGACGGCCGAGAGGCAGGCAGCAGGCAAGGCAACACCACCTCGTACGCGTTCTCTCTGCTCACTCACCCCCGCGCGGAGTCACCGGGATAACTGCATTTCGCGGACAGAATCCCACAAGAACTCACGGCGAGCGGTCGCCCCCTCTGACTCGCTCTCCGCTCCGCTGTCGTCTCCGGGTTTTTCCCACCGCGTTATATCCTTCGTAGGAAGGAAGGAAAGAAGGAAGGAAGAAAGGAAGGACGAAAGGGCGCGTCGTGTGCACGTCCTCGTTGTCATCGTCCTCGCCGTCGTCATCGTCATCGTCGTCGACGTCGTCAACGTCCTCGCCGTCGCGCCGTTGTCATCACCGTGGTGCGCGCGATTTCTTCATATCGATTTGCACGCGCGCCATTTCTCGCCAATTACTTCGATATTCGAATTTTCAAGGCCAGCTGATCCTGAACGCGCGTCAACGAACGGACCCTACTCTCCTCACGAGGGTCGCGCACCCTTCTAATTGGATCGACGATAATCAGATTTGAATCGCGGCCGAATTCCAGAGTCGCGTCGATTGTCGCCGTCGCGTATCCTCGGCGATTCATATTCCGTCGTCGCGTTCCGTCGTCGATTTGTTTTGGCACTTGTTATCTCCAGAGAGCAACATTGAAAGTCGTTTCCGAGAAGAATCGAGGAAAGAAGCGCGTCATCATCAGTTCAACCACGTGTCTTCGCGAATTGGATTTTCTCCGCCCTAAAGGGAAGAAATCATCAGACACCTTCCAACGGAAAAGCGGAGAGAAGAACCGCATCTCTGAAATGAAGAAACGTCTACGTTTGTTGTTGAAAGTGCAATAGATCTGTAACCGTAGAGAAATTGCAGTTAACGTTCGAACTAAACTTCGGTAGTAAATAACGTCGTAGATGCCTGTCTCGATAGATGTGAAATGGATTGCTAATTGGACTTGGATTAAGTTCTTATTGGCGGATAACCGTTGCGAAGATCCACTGCTGTAGATTTGTATGAAGATCATATCCCATGTTAATTAAATTGTTGAATATTTGTTGAAGATCGAAAACTGCGTTGACAGAAATCGGGGCCAGCAGTTGCGATATATATATATATATATGATTAATTTGATCATATTGATTTCCTCGTAAATTAGCCAACAAATGGCGACGTGTCATGTGATAACATTCACGATAAGTATTAAAAACTCTCAACAACAGTGATACCAAGAGTGCAACGGTGTTCTGAAGAGAATGTTCAAGAAAAAGGAGATCTTCAGAATTGTTCAACACCAAGTTCTTAGATAGTTCGTAGATATACAATTTACGAGGGGTGAATTTACCTCGTGCATATTATTCCTTCTAACAAAAATCAATTCCGAGTAGCTGAAAAAGTAAACATATACAAAAGTTGGGACACCAGTTCGAGAACAAGTTTCCTACGAAACGCGAACACAGTTGAGAAACACACACTTTTTCTCGCGACTGACGAGATCCAGCATTGAAGTCACCAAAAGAAGATTTCCGAAGAAGCGGAAAGACTCGTCAAAGTCTCCGACGGTAACCCACGAGAGTCTCCCTGTGCGCCGACCGAGCAGAGGAAATAACACAGTGCGTAATCATAGGGCGGACGCGAAGAAGCGCCCTCCTCGCAGACTCGTGTCGGAAGATGTTCTCGTAAGTGGCCGCAGGCTCGCACAAGTGTTTCCAGCTACGAGCTACCTCGACCAGGTCACCCCGGCATCACCCTGGCTAACGACTTGTCCGGAGGTACCGGGGGTCCCGGTGCGGGCGGCGTCGGTTCCGTCGGTGGTACCTCCGTCGGTGGCGGCGGCGGCGGCGGCGGCGGCGGTGGCGGCTCGTCCCTGCCGACGACCGCCCTTAGCCTCGATCATCAGCAGTTCAACATCTTCCCGGCGATCTTCAGCCGACAGCTCAACTTCTCCGCGGCGGCGGCTGCCAATTGCGGCCAGAACAAGCTGATGGACGAGCTCAGGCCGAATCTGGGTTTGCTCGGCGTCGGCCTGGTCGAGAACGACAGCTTTCATCTGAATCACAATCAGGAGAAGAGAAAGTGCAGCAGCGCCAGCTCGAACGAACAGGACTTCGGTCTGTACGGGGTGCACCAGGGTCTCGAGGCGAGTCCACCGACGCCAGCCGCGACGCCCGGTAGAAGCAGCGTCGGAGCCACCACTGTTGGTAAGCGCCGTTGACTTTATAGCTGACCGAGAGAAAACGTAGTAATAAAATATTTAACATCAACAAAGAGCAAAGTCCCGATTTTATTAAAACGCAATTATCACTTTAAGTCGCGAGACAGACATCGGAGTGTTTTAAATCTATGTATAAACAATATTATCATCGATTCAGTAAAAGAACGCGATCAAAATCTTGAATTAAGTCGTTTTTCTCCATGTACTCTGTAAATCGATACACTTTCGTAACTTTTAAGAGAAAAATGGACATCGCGTTATCTCGACATAGACGTATTTTCCGCTTGTTGAGCCTCGAGCACGCATTCACGCTGGCAACACGATCGGAGCACGGAGTGTTGACAATGGGCTCGGGTGGGCCAGACATATGGTGGTACCTGTTCCATGAACTATTATTATGTGCTAGTGGGACTTAAGAGAGCTTAGCACCCCTTCCCTCAAGGGTGCGCTAATGGGGTGGGCTCGAAACGTCAGACGAGACTCAAACGAGTGACAAGTTTCGCGCTCGGTTTCGATGAGTCGAAGGTACATCGGGATCAAAAGAACTCATCTCCGATTCCCTATTATTTTTGTTACTTGTATCGCGACAACTCATATTTCACAACATGTGCTCTCGAAACATCAACTATATTGCACTTGTTTAAAAGCACTTTCGGACACTTTTCGTTTCTCGTCAATTATTAAAGTTTAGATATAAATAATAAAAAAAAAAGAACTAAATATGAAAAGTTAGAATATCAGTTTGTCGATTTGATTGATTTATTAATTAAGATATATTTGTGGTAATTATTAATTATACATAAGAATAGTTTGTGTAATTTTATTTCTACGCTAAAAATTCAACTTGCGATAAATGTAAAAAATTCAACAGGTCGAGCGCGATTAACGGTAGTTAAGATTTTTTCGGTCTTATTATACGCGAAAATGAATTTCACGCGGTGGCACCGATCCGCAAACGGCGATACCCACAGCATACCGTCGCACCCTTCAAGGTCAGGGTTTCCGGAAACGAAATGAGACTACCGCAGAATTCTCATGCAAATGAAAATCCGACAGCGTCGGGCCGCTTCGCGACGGGAGAAAAAGAGGTAGCGGAATAAAACGAGGACGAGGGCGGAAGGTGGAGGGAAAAATTAATGTCGTTAACCCCCTCGCGCGCGTTCTCCCGGGTATTAAAAGTACTCGACAGCGACTACGGTCTTCCGCGCGCGATTCTGTGTCCTCCTTAAAAATAGGAGCGTTCATGTTCCCGTTGGAGCGAAGTCCGTGACATCGCCTCGGTTTTCAGGGCGATGTCACGCCGAAACTCGTAAAGGAAAACAACTTTATTTTACCTTCTATTAGGTAACAACACGGCTTTGTAGAATTCTTAAGATCCAGTTTTCATTCAAATCATAACGAATCTTTGTAGAGAGATCGATGAAACTTTTATTTAAGAGCCAATTTTTAATTTTCAAAAAGTTTCAATCGAAACTTTTATGCTAAAGTAAATTCTTTGACATTAAACCGGAAGAGAGTTTTTCTTCTCTGCAACTTTCAAGATTCTTCATAAAAAGAAATTTTAAGTTGTAACTAGAGTTTGAATATGTCGATAGTTTTTATAGAGAGGAAAAAATCGCACATAGATTTGACAAATTAAAAAAAAAAGAAAATTAAAACAGAGCAAATAAGAATCAAAGTCGTTTTTAAAAAATTTGTGTGCTCTAAAGAGAAACATATTCCCTTTCCCGTCGAATTAAATTTGTAAATTGTCAAGATTTGTTCTTCGGTTAATCTTCGGCGATTATTTTTCTCGCGTTTTACCGCGAGAAGAGAAACGGCGAATAAATTTTCGGAAACTCGCGGATATTGCACTTCGCGGATTTCGATAATGCGCGTCGTAATGTGACAGCAGATGCCGACGGCCGGCAGCTGTGGGTCAAAGGCCATCGTGATCCGCATTACCAGTAATCCTGTAAATCGTGTCATTCGTCGCGCGTGTCACCTCGTTAAAATCACCGCTAATTACCCTCGACCCTCCCCCCCAATGGTGCCCCCTTTTCCCCTCTGAAAATCTGCGGGGGCAGATGTTTCGCCGCCGGCGTCGCGCCGCACCGTCCACAATGCACTCCCGCGCGCTCTCCTTCTTCCTTTCTCGAGTGCCCGCTCGACGAGATTGTCGGCGAACAGCTTGTAACTTCGCCCCAACAAAGGGTTAACTCGGCTGCGAACGGCTGGACGGTTTATAACCGGACGGCACTTTATTGTCACTCTATTCTGCCCGATGGTGAATTTATTCTGCGAGAAAACACGTTGCAGTTTTTGTATTGTCAGAATTTCAGAATAAAAAAATTTACCTTGCAAAAAAGATTTGAGAAATGGCTTGTTAATATTATGAGATGTTCTGCATTTTTTATATAAATTGAAATATACATTTTTACTTCTATTTGTAAATGTTAGCTAAGAAATTACACAATTTTTTCTACTGGGAAAGATATAAAAATATGGAAAAGAGATTTTTCTGTGCTAAATTTGAAGAGAGAAAGTATTACGAAACGTATTGCCAATTATATTTTGCGTGCAGAGTTAATTTCATTGATACTGGGCAAACAATTGCGTTTTTCGTGATACACATGTAACGGTGTGTGATTTTGTGCGATTATAATAGCATCTGTTTTCCTTTTGGTAAACGCAGATATTTATTTGCCGCGCTCGTTTTAATACATTTTATGCAGCGGGGCATAATTTCGAAACAGATTTTTGCGCCAAAGATACAAAACTGGCAAACGTAAATTGTCTATTTTCTGCAATCGCAAACTCTATAATCGCATGAAAACGATGCACAAATTGAAACGGCAGTGCGCGAGTATGTATGTCACGGGAATCTAAATATGCAATTCAATAATAAACCTCGTAATTTTTTTTTTTTTTTTATATTAAATTGCGAAAAAATTAACAGTGCTAAGTCTCGTAACAAGTGAAAAACTTTTCATTTAAAAACAAAAAGATATTTAGCGAAATAGAGAGAGGTTACGTAAAAAGAATAGCGAGTTATATGTCGCATTAATGGTCGATATCTCATTGCCATACACCGTGATTTAATGGGAAAAATTCATTTCGACATCATAAAGATCGCGGACAACACTTTTTTACCCGATACCTTTTATGAGACATTAATTTTATTTCGTATCATTTATGACAATCTCGTTTCAATCTATATACTCATGTAGAAAAAATTAGGACGAGCTCTTTGTTGCGTTAAAACGGGATATATTTTTAATGGAATAAAGTATTCCTTCCAGTCCGCGTTATCACAACTTTCAGAATTTAATTGCGCGTGCTTATCTGTCGAATGCCGAGTGCGAAAAATTCACTTCGCGTGTCGGTTTTTATTCTTTGTAAGTTTTCTCGTTGTTATATGTTTAACGAATCTCAAAAAAAAATTTTTCTTGTATCCTCAAATATGTAAAAACTCAAACAGATCTCTTGTGTATGTGTGTGTGTGTGTGTTAATATATATTTAATATTGAAAAAGAAACTCTTTCGCGAAGAAATTCATCTCCGGCACAATTTTATAATTGAAAATATGTAAATAATATAAAAAGAAAAAACCGCGTAAAAAGTGTAACGAGAGGCGAAGAAACGGGTCGCACGGGGCCCTTCGCCTTCTTCGCTGAACTTGACCGAGTTTCCCCGTTCACCGGGTAACCGGGCAAGGTATGTAAAGTGGACAGCATTCATCCTTGAACATTGAATCAGCATGTAACATGATTAGGTCATTAACGCCCTAACCAAGTTAGCATAGTGCGAGGGACTTCGCTCGCCACGCTTACCCCGAGACCGTGCGAGACCCGGTAGATACCTACGTTCGTTCATAAAGCCGGCGTCGCGACGCCGTGTGCCGCGTCGCGTCGCACCAAGACGACGACGACGACAGCCACGGGACTTCTTGCGCTTGAGAGAGGTCGAAAGTTGTGCGGAATCGCGCCTTCCCGTGGAATATCGAATTTTCTGGCGATGAAAGCGATACGGGAAATCGAGTTTTGGCCCGCGCCGTTGACACCACCGGGTCGCCGTGTCTCCTTTCCTGTCCGACTCTCTCTCTCTCTCTCGTCGTCTAAACGGACGAACAATACGCGCGGGAATCCGCGGAAGGGGATGACGGTTTTCACCATCGTCGTCGTCGTCGTCGTCGTCGTCGGGAAGCGCGTTTGCGCCGGCTGCCGAGATCGTTAGCGAAGTTTGTTTATTACGTTGGCCGGGGAAAATGTCAGGGTAACTCGGTTTAGCCGCGGAAAAGAGTTTTCCAACGGTACACCGTCGCGCTTTCACGAGGCCACTCCGCTCTCCCTTCCCCCCCCCGTCGAAGTGGATGATCATCGGAATTGAAATTCCGTTCCGAGGAATTATGCAAAGTTTATTTACGGATTCACGGATCGCCGTTAAGAATTCTTTCCGCTTCTTTCGCGCAATTCCTCCTCGCAATTCGTCCCCGACGCGTTTCCTCTTTACCTCTTTCTTTGTCACTCGCGCTCGCGTTAAATAAACGCGCGTATTAAAAACCGTAATGTCATTCCGGCGGGATTATTGATTAAATGTATAAATAAAATTCGATATAACTTAACGCACTGATACGTATTACGATACTTATTCGACATGCACAATTTCGCTACTCAATATATTATTTGACGGCCACTAATACGCCATTAAAGTAATTTCAAGCGCAATCGACGAATAATTTAATGTAATGAAATTGTGAAGTGATTACGTACCTTCACGCACAATACAATTGACTAATGCAATGTTAACAAAGCTGAAATTTATCTGTTGTCGTCGACACAATGCAACTCATCGCGGTTTAATTCGAAGGGAAATATACAAGGCGCGTGTAGATCCAGTTTTTGGTAAATATATCCCAATTTTGTATATATCTCATTTATATGTACTTTGGACTTTTTATATATTCTCTCTTGTAAGTAAAAAAAAAAAAAAAAAGGAGAGAATCACTTAATTTTTCTTTGCAGGAGCAGAAGGCGCTTTTAAAAAGTTAAAGCCTGACCCCTGCGCCTCCAGTCCTCACATCGGTCACACACCTACGACAGCTAGTTGTCCAACACCTGCCCGACGGCGACACAGAACCACTTTCACACAGGTTGGTGTGCGAGAAAAAAAAATTATGCATCTAACAAAGTAAAAAATATACGATAGAAAAAAAAAAAAATAGTCTGGCAAATAAAATCGAAGGTGTTTCTCCCTCCCCTTTTGCTCGCTAATGTTTTCTCTTTCAATGAAGCTTTTGTTTCGCCGAGCAAAGAGATATCTCGGAAACACGTGTTTCTCCGGAGAAACATCGAACCCTTTGATCGATAATGACATTTCGATTAACTCCAATCTTTCGTATCGCGTCCAAATTTCCTGCCGGGTAGTTCAAATCGGCCTTTACCACGGCTTTCCAATTGTTTCGCAGGAGCAGCTGGCAGAATTGGAATCGGCGTTCGCGAAATCTCATTATCCGGACATATACTGCAGGGAGGAATTGGCGAGGACCACCAAATTGAACGAGGCCAGAATTCAGGTGAGCGTTTGCTGCGACAAAAGAACACACAAACGAATTCTTGAAATTCTCTGAATCCGAACGGGTTCAGACACGGACGATGGATCGGATCGATGATCAATGCGAGTATTTCGCTCGCGAGTATTTTCAAATTTTTCGTTCAACAATTTTTAAAAATTCACGCGCCCCAAAAAACTAGGAAGGGGCCGGAGATGGAACGTTATAAAATATATCAATCGCACGGATTTTTAAGCCAATCTGCGGTATTTTAACTTGTAGGTTCTCTGTTAAATTATTCAAGTTGACGAATTTTTGGATATATCACCCTTACATGCGCTCTCGTGTCGGATAAATGTGCGACACTTCACTATCAACGCGAAACTTCGTTACGTGTTTGCACGACGCCGGCAAAAAAATTCGCAGGCATACTTATCTCCTGTCTATCTTTTTTGACCGTGACTCACCGCGTAATTGAATCAAAGACGCATGTGGGGCGGCGAAATGAAATTACGGGCGCAAATGTCGGTCCAAGACACCCTATATTCTTTGAGGGTTGTGGAATCGATCGGATGGGGACGGAGACGTTTTCAACATACTTCTCGAAGAGCGACGTTGACGCTAAAATTGTGGACGGCAGTAATTTTGAGGGATGTGCTCGCTCTTTTTCATGTAAACGTTTTTTTCACCGAAATACTCGCACGCCATTTTATACGCGGCATAAGTGTTTCGAGAGAGAGAGAGAGAGAGAGAGAAAAAAAATCGCGTTCTGGGGAAAATTCTAGTAGTTGAACTTTTAATTGCTCCGACATGAATTCTACGATAGCGGTGCGGTTTGTGATGACATTAAGGGTGGAGGACTCGGTAATGAGAGAAAGAGAGAGAGAGAGAGATAGAAAGGGGATGGAAGGAGGCCAAGGGAGAGAACGAGATGTCGAGGACCGGTGTTGGTTGGTGTACTGTGTGTGTTGGCGCGCGTTATATACCGGCCCCCGAATTCCGGGCAAGCGGTACATATTAAAACAGTCGCCGGTGCGTTGCGCTCTTTTGATATATAATGCAGCGGGGTGTTGTTTGAGTTAAAAGCCCGGGAACCGCCGCGACTTAACCCTGTTAAACTGCGATGCCAAGTAAAACGCGGTTTGCGCTCGTCGCTCGCAACCGGTTATAACCGATGCACAAAGTGTCCGCCGCGAGGAGACGCGCGCGCGTTCCGCGGATAGTCCTGTGCATTCGTTCCGACCTCAAAGAGCAATGGAAAGAGAAAAAGTGAATGTGTGTGTGTGTGAGAGAGAGAGAGAGAAGGTTTTGGGCTCGCAGTTTTAAATGTCATTTCTAGTTGGTTTTCCGGCGCACAAATGTCTCAGAATTGGCCAATTATCTGTAACCTGCAAAGCGCACATTATTATAATTAACGCGGACCTCCGTATTTCGGTTGCTTTACCTCTCGCGAGAGCAACTTGCCTTTCTGAAAGAAGCGGACGCACACGTACCCTTCGTTTCCGTTTGTTCCTTTTCGCGAGATTATCTTTTAATCATTGACTTTTTCTATCCGCGCTCGTTTCAAAAGTTTTTCTTTTATGCGAGAAAACTGTCTCATTAGTCGGACATTTATTAAAGAAATAATTATTTAGATATGTAAATATTAAATATAACAGTTCTCAATGTTTTAAGTATTTTTCGAAAATTATGTTTTTAGATATTGATATATTAGTTTTTAACTTTATATAAACTATATATAAATACTTCGTTATTTCTTTAATAAATATCCGATACTTATCCGGTTGATGGGACATTTATCGTATACGTTAAATTATTGTTCGTAAATTAGCGTTGTAAATATTATTGAAAAGATTGACACCAAATTACTCTTTTTTGCAATTCCAATAAATATTTTCCAACGTAGAAAATTAAAAATCCGAAATAGCTTCAATAACTCACTTTCGCTACATCTATTTCGCGTAAAGTAACATCGACGCGCCGCAACACAATGTAATATTCGCGCGAAACTCGGTAGGTTCCTTCTACTGTTTTCGTCGGGAGAGAAGGACCAAGGGCGAATTTGGCCGTTCCCTGGAGGTATCGAGGGGTCGAGTTTAGAAAGGTATCCATCGCAAAACAGGGATTCTCGGGTAGTAGAAAAAGGTCCCAGGATGGCGGCGGCGGCGCCGTAAGAAAAGGGGGGTTTCCTCTCTCTCTTGTCTCTCTCCGGGGCGCGTTCTTCCCCATCTTTTACTCCCGCGTCCCGTCGCCATCTCATCGTCGTTCCCTCGCCCGTTCTCGTCTCTCTCTCTCTCTCTCTCTCGTAGTGGAAGGAATAGCGAGCCTGGCAAGCCTGAGACGTTTCAGATCTATCTAGGGTGGAGAAAATTCAATTTAAAATGGCGGCTCAGATATAATGGCAGCCTCCGGTACAGCGTCACCCAACCCCCCTTGCGCGCCCAACTCTCATCTCAACTTTGCCACCCTCGTTCGTTCGCCGTCTATTTCTCTCTCGCGTCCTCGCCGCCTCCACGGCCCGTGTCGCTATCTTTGAGAAAACAGAATGCCGTGACTAGCGCGCGAGACGGCTTTTAAAGGAACGGGCTCCTACATTCACGACCATCGCCTCGATTGGCAGCTCTCTCTCTCTCTCTCTTTCTCTTTCTTTCTCCCCCTTCAAAAAAATGCATCGATTTCGTTCTACAAGACACAACTTGCCGATCGTAATTTCTTTCGTGCGACACGCGCGGAAAATGATACGGAGTCTGTGTGATAGCATGTAAAGATAAATTTTTCAAGGATTTAAATGCATTTCTGCGTGCGTGATATTTATTTTTTGTACGATCTCCGGTGATTAAAACGTGGTAATTTTTAGGTTCGGTCACGATTTCAAACGATCCGTAAAACTTTTCTGAACAAAGACGATTCGCGGAATCCTCTCTCGATCCGATAAAGTCGCAGTTTAAGTTTCTATGCAGATGCGTTCCTCCGACGGAGTTGACGCAAACGTTACGCGATTTGCAATTTCTCTAAACGCGCAAACGCGTATTAGTGCACGTTGAATGAGCGTTTTCCAGGCGAAACACGATGCGCGGGGATCGTTTCCGTCCATTTATGTCATTTCGAGTGAGGTTTGCAGGAAACTTGGTAGGAAGACGTAATGCGCTGCTTCGTATATATATATATATATATAAAGTATATATATGTAGTACATATGCATACACAAGCATGCAAATAAATGTAATAGGAACGTGGAGCAAAACTTGGTAGGAGAGAAAACGTTTCCCTCCCCACACGATTGCGTGACAATTGCGAGCGAAAATGAAATAGTTCCAGCTGCAATGTCAAATTGCTTTTCCACTTTCTGTACGCGCGAGATAAATTTTTCTATATTCTATATGCAGAGAAAAGGACTTTGTAATTTTCTTAGTGCAATTAGAATAAATCTATAAATTTTTTTTAACATTTAGTTGTTCGTTTTCGGTCTTTCAAGTATCTGTTTAATTAGTACGTTTTAAACGAGCCATATTTTGGTTTTTGTTCGTTTTGTACAATATTTTCTTATTCTCAAAGAGCGCAGCTTAGTTTCGTAAAATTGTAGTCGGGAAGTTGACCGTAAAAAAAGATCAAAATGCGCATCTCGCGAAATTTCCCGAATGTTAAAAAATATAACAAGAGAGGAAAAGATGCGATTTATGTTTTATGTAAAAAAAAATTCTAAATATACATATTAAGCTTTGCATAATGTATTTATCGAATGTTTATCAGCGTAATCGCGGCCCGGAAAAGCGCGCTTTTATCGCCGAACAGCTGTGCGACGCAAATGTATGCAGAGAGATAGCGAAAGTATTTGCGACGATAACGATAATAATAGTGAAAAAAAAAATCGGGTAACACCGCGCGGTAAGAGAATAATTCTCGAATCACCGCACAAGAAATCCCATTACGCCCCGAGGAAAAAGAAAGGAGAAGCTCGAGCTCCAGCGATATTGAGTTAGCCGAGTTTTCATTCGACCTTTTTACTTCGATTCGACTTCCGATCGAAGCCTACCCTGCCGCGCGCGTTTTACGAGAAAATCGGCTTCCTTATCTGAAACGGGAAGCAAGAAAATTTCTCGGACTAGCAAAAATCGCTGGGAAAAAACTCTACACTTGCCTCGCTCTTTGACCTTATTTTTCGCAAATATAACAGTTTCAAGAAAATGCGTTCGGTAATGCACTTAAACGAAAGTTCACTTTAGACGAAACAAAGAAAGAAAAAAAAAAAAAGACCGAAGAGCACATCGCATGAACTAAGCCATTTCGGACTTGGTTTTACTTCGTGTAAGTTACGTTGTCGAAGTGCAAGCGAGTGTCCGTGTGTGTCACGTGTGCGCGACAAGTCCGTAAGTTTCAAAATGGACGCGCAAGCAGTACGTCATTACATTACCGGGTCTTAGCGGCGGGTCTCTTCTTCATCTTCTTCTTCGCCTCTTTTTCGACGAGAAAGCCATTACCTGTGTATCCATTTTCTCGGGGCTAGTATGTGGGTTAGTATCAGAGTGCAGTATTCTCTCAGGCATACGGGGGAGGATAGTTTTCTCGGTCGCGGTCCTCAAAGTAGCAGACATTTTGAGCCGCGCTCCCCGTGGGACAGCCATTTCGCTGTTCCTCTTTCTCTCCGGTATCCGGTCTTTCTCTATGAGCGAACGTGGGGAGAGAGAGAGAGAAACAGAGAGAGAAAGAGAGAGAGAGAGAGAGAACGAGAGCGTGGTTATTGAATTACGAACTCTTAGCTTTCCAGTTCTTGCAGAGTGCGCGCCTTAAGGGACGCGCGCGCGCGCAAGTATGTTCTCGAAAAGCTCTTCTAGGAAAGAAGCAAATAAAAGAAATCATCCTTTTACCTCTTCTCCTCGAGCAACGTGTTCGATCCTTGAAATGCGTATATGCCGAGAAGTCACCGTTGACTGAAGGATGATGCGTACATCTGGCTTTCGAAAAAAATGCGGACACTTAACGAGAAACTACTTCGTTTTCAGCAACGAAGTAAATCGTAAAGCCTAATTTTAAACGAGACGAATAACGTGGCATTGTTATTTTAGTTTAGTTTTTCCGAAATTCATTTTTGCGCGAGCATCTTTTATTTTCAAGATTCGTTTTTTCACGTTTTTTGGAGCAACGCGCGGTATCGAGCTAACGAAGCGCGAACAATACCATTTGCAATATTTGCATACACGCGATGGAAATACAAACGCAAAAAATTTTTAAGAGAAGAAACAAATATGGGAATCTTTCGGAAAAACGTGCTCGAAAAAAAAATACAAGATTCAAAGGAGCTTCCGTCGAGCTGTTTGTATTTCCAAACTCGACGCAGATCCGATTAAAAAAATCTAATTAGTATAGGCTTCTCGTATTAATTTCTGTTCGCGTCCCAGATAACTCGATAAGCTGAGAAATTCAATTCATATCCTTTTTGCGACACACGAGCGCACGACGAGTTCGTGAAAAATGGTTTTTTTTTTTTAAATAAATAATTATTACATTAAGTAAGTGTTCTTTATTATATTAAAAGACAAATTTTTTTCAATGGCTCATCAAAGAGATATAAAACAAGTAAAATATTCAAGAAAAAAAAATTTGTTATATTGACATCGAAAAGAACGAAAAATTATGGTCGAAACGTCTGTAAAACTGAAAAAAAGTTATCAGAATAAATTAGATACATACCTACATCTATATTTGGCTCAATAATGCCTATTTTTTACTTGGACAGTATATTTATTCGTTGTATCTACATACATATTTTTAGAGAAATGTGTTGTATGTATAAATTTGCGATTTTAAAAGTTGCAACCTGTGTCACCGATACTGTTTTCTATTTATATATTACATTTGAAACTTAGCGACGAATAGAGGAAACGCGCGCCGGATACATATATTCGGAAAGTCGGACGTGTGTTTTATGCAATTGCAAATCGCCCGGCGGCGAGAATTCCAATGCGCGGATTCAGATTGATTATGCGACTTGGCTCGCACGTTCCGCGATTTCCATATATGTGAGTTAGAACGATGCAACGCCATGAAAATGTTAATCAAGCCCTTTGTTAAATGTTCCGCAAATGTGCCTCGCGCGTATATATTTTCGGAACGGAATATAAATGTGCGCATCCGTCGCGCCGGAACATTTCTTTACTTGCAAATTTATGTAACACGCCGTTAAAAAAAAAAAAAAAAAAAGAAAAAAAGATAGATCAAACTCAAGTAATTTCTATAATTTTGCTGTAATCAACGACCACTGAATTCGCAACGATCTCGTTCGCGCTTCACGTCAGAGATCCGCCTAGATTCAACCTCGGAATTAATATTCCGATTATCATCGTTCTGACAATCGTCCCGATTCTCTATAATATTTCATATCCGAATCGGGTACTCTCTTTCTCTCTCTATCTATCTCTCTCTCTCTCTCTCTCTCTATCTCCATTTCTGTCTCTCCCACTCGGCTAAGTAATCTCGGATTCCAACCAATTTCGCGGCAAGAACTTAATCTAAATAAGACTCCATTACTTCGCCCGGCGTGTCTCTTATAGATGTTTCCACTGTAAAACTTCGTTCGTCGCAATTTCCTGTGCAAAAAAAGAAGTACCGCGATTTCTTATGAATGAACATATGACGTTTTTTCTTTTTTTTTTCTTGTTTTTCCAACGTTTTACGTTTTAAAATAATCGGATATGTTCGAAACATCAAATCTCGTCAGTTTTTGGTTTTTTTAATTCGAAATCGCGAAACGCAGCATGAAAATGCATGAAGTTGCAAAACTTAAAATGAATTTGTGAGTCAATGGTTTTCGGTGAAATATCAAAATGGAATGAATTTTATTTGTGCGAAAGTTTTTCACAAGAAAATATAGCACGGAATAGTAGTTGATTCTATGTCGCGGAATTGAATTATAAATTCTTCCTCGCACAAAACTATTTCTCCCCGCTCTATTTTATCGCGATATTTAATATCGGGATCGAGTCGCCGATCTTGTGACCTCCAGTTCCAATTTACCGTCAACGGTCAGAAGATAATCTAAATATAAAATTCAATTGTAACTCCACAAAATTGCCTTGTCTAACTTGTTCGGTTCTCAATGGCATCGTGCTTTATACGTGCCAATTTATCGTCGATTTAACAGTCCGATAAACTTCAAAGCATTAGTTGTTTAGCTTTTTTATTAGTTTATACGTTTTATTAAAATTTTGTGCGAAATAAATCAAAGAGAGCATTTCTCTTTTGTTATTACACGTGACATGAACACTGACGTCAACAGATATAATAATCATTAGTGGAAAATGTTTCCACTGCTAATGAACTACTAATTTCTTGACGTCGGTCTCTCTCCTGCGTGGGTTAACGCGATATAGACTTCTAGATGACGTAGGTGACGACCTTTTGTTGCGTAGAGTATCGCTTTGGAATTTCTGCCGGGTTAATTAACAAAAGAACAAGAAAGCTAATTAGCATCAAAATCACCTTTTCTAATTAAATAAAAGATAATTAGAGTTATATAAAATAATTATTCAGTTTTTCTTTGCTTTATTAAAAGTTTTAATAACATTTTTATTTGGAGTCAACACACAAAACTTATAAAATTTGATTTTTTCAACTAGTTTAATTGCTATAAACGAATGAAATAATTTCATAATGTAAAAAATAAGCAGACTTTGATAATATAATATAAAATAATAAAAAAAGATAGATGAGATATTTTTATTAAAACAAAAAAGTATGTTATTTTCTTTTCTCTGCAAACGCGTATAGTGAATTTTTTTTTCTCGTTTCGGGGTTGATATGGGAACATCGCTGCGGATATTTCACAAGGTACTCTTCGGAAGCGCCATGCTTCCACACAAAGAGTGATAGGGCCGAGAAGAGAGCGAGGCAGAAAGATATACAGCGTCAAAGAGAGAAGAGGCGAAAGATAGAGGGAATGAAACAGAGAGAGCGAGAGAGAACAGAGCCGCGTTCGAGCCACCCCGGTTCGTGTCACCCACTTCTGCGGTGATGAGAGAGGGTGTACAGTAGAAATGTCGATAAAACGTGTCGGCCAATGAGGGAGCCCGCGGTGACGTCACCACCGCGGCATCGGCCAATCGGATGGCGCCAGTGACGTCACCGGTGAGGGAGGAAACAACCTAACCCCGACCCGGGACGAGAAGCAGCAAGCTTTTCTCTTTCTGGAGGGGTTGCTGGAAAGAGGGGTTAGTTGGGCGGGGATGGTCGGGACGCGAGGGTGGAGATTGTGTTGGAGGTTACGAGCGAAGAGAGGAAAGGGGAAGGAATGAGGGTGGTCGCGCGATGAGGGACCGAGAGAGGGTGCGGAAAACGCGCGCCGGTGTGGATACCGGGGTGACTCGCCGGTGGCGGCTCAGGCAAGCCCCAATATGGGTTTACTAATCCCGCGAAACAATGGAAATTGCCCGATGCAAAATGGCGATAGGTAAACCGCCCTGGGTTGTCGGATGAGGCCGAGAGTAAACTTAGAACCCAATAAGGGTCGGGATAAGAAAAAAAATTGAGGATGCTTGTTGGCCCGAGAGGGTTCGACATTGCTCGATTGAGAGGGCTGTTAACACGCACACACTTACTCACAGCAAACTTAACCCGTAATTCTTTTAATACCATACCGATCTGTCAACTGTGCATTTTTCTCTTTTTAAAAAATATTATTTTTATTTTGATTTTTTAATACAAACATAAAGAAAAAAACCTACACGTATAAAACAAGTATTTAAAGATAATAAATTTAGTAAAACTGTAGTTTTTATTAAAAATAACTAACTTAACTGAAATAATAAAAGAGACAAATATTTGCGCACCTATGATGAATTGTGCGCTTTTGGCTTACGCCATTTTTTCTGCGTAGGTTTGGTTCCAGAACAGAAGAGCGAAGTATCGGAAGCAGGAGAAGCAGTTGCAGAAGGCTCTGACACCGATACCCGCCTGCCAAGGTGCCATGATGAGGAATATCTATCCTGGTGCTAGCAGAGGTTATCAACCCTACCCCCATCCTCACAACAGCATAAATGGCATAAATCGTTATCCCCAGGTGAGACTCCCTCACGATGCGCGCAGGACGCTTCTGAAATTTCATTATTATCGATACCCACCGCTTTGCGCGTTTACTAACACTTTAAAGCGCATCTGCGATAAAGAACAGAAATAAAATGACATCGACAAAAATTATTATTTTTCCGAAATTAATTTTTGTCGAAAGAGCGAACGACGGATAAAAGTACATTTGATTAATATAGATATAAACGATATAAATATTTTGTTTTTTTAAAGTGCAACGAAATCAACAGAACGTTGTCAGAAAACGAACAGACACTTCGTGTGTGTAAAAAAAATTAAAGAAAATTACTGAAGAGTATTGATGTAACGCTAGTTTCGACCGTTTTCGAGAGGATCCTGTGTATGGAATGAATTCGATGCGTTTCTCGTTAATGATTTTAACCGACGTATTAAATTGAGAGTGCACCTGAGCGTGTACGTCCGGCGCATCTCGCTATCGGTCGATATAGCTAAATTGCATTTCGGCTAATTAGTTGGGTCGGCCGGATTACCGAATGCCTACCGCTTTAATTGAGCCGATAATTTATGAGCGTGTGTCGGTTTCTCTAAAAAAAAAAAAACCTTACAGCGCGCGATTACAGGATCCTTAAAACTTCCGAAAATCAAATATTTCCCTAAAATTCCTGAAAGTTAAACAAATTGTACGCGTCGATGTACTTTCATCTGTGTTTACTTTTTCCTTTGTAAAAGAAAATAAAATCTTTTGTATATTTATAAAATAATTGATATTTCAGATATTTTATGTATACATCAGACGCAAAGAGAGAGAAAAACGAATTATGTTACTTCGTATTAATAATTTCTTGGTTGATAATATTTCTTCAGTTGAAAAAAAAAACCTAAACGCTCTCACACAATAAATAAATTATCTTTTCGCAATGCGCAAATTTTTTTTACACAGTCGAGCGGATCTAACTCTTAGTTTCATTCCCGGTCGGATTACACTTAATAATTGTGATATCACATGTAGAATCGCGCGCGCTGGAAAATTGATTACAGCCAGGAAATAGACACCGCGGACGCGCATTTATTAATCTCCATCAGAGTTCCGAACGTATTACGCGGAATTAATTTTTTTATAATGAAACCATATATATAATATCCCTCGTCACATTCGATTCCGTTTATCATCCGTTTTGCCTTGACGAGAGGAGTTGAAAAAACCTACATAAGAGAGCCACAGGGTTTCTAGCCGATAATTATGTTTCACACACGTTAATTACCGCATTACTTTCCTGCCGTTGTTCCAACACGCTCTCGAATCGTTCCCGCGCGTTACACAACGTAATTTCATTGATATATCGCGAAATTCATTTTCACTCGTTCGTAACGCTCGCGGAAATTAATTACACGCGACATTAACACCGCCGCGCGCGCGCGTTCGTTCCGTTGTTCGAGCGGTACGCGACAGATTCGCAGGTCAGATTATCGCGGAAACGAAACACGACTACATCTAAAACATCCTGTTGCGAATCGATTCTCTCCCTTCTAGAATCGCACGTTCATCGCGAGAAATTGCGCCAATAATCGGCACATCAACGATGTTTCAGATGGGCACGACGTCTTATCCGAGCATGACCCAGCCGTTCTCCATGTCGCATTCAGCATCGAATATGTCGGCCGTCACCGGTATGCGACAAGATGCGATGGGTGAGTCATAAATAATGCAACACGCCGCCGCCGAACGTCGCGTGGTGAAGCGGGCGCGACGTGCGCGAACCATCTCGCGTTCTCATTTTGGGGTCAAGGATCACATGCAAATGAGTGTTTTTATTTTCACAGATTTCCTTGACGGTTCAAGTTTTGAAGTAATCGACGACTTTATTTGTTTGACAAAAAAAGATTTATATATTTTTTAGAATAAAATAAAAATAAAGAAAGAATAGCAATTGTATCTTCGTGATATATTTGATGATGACAACGAGTCTTAATTGGAACACGTCGGGGATCATCATTTCAAAATTTCAAGCAGCCACTTCCTTTTACTTTTTTCTGTTTACTTCTATATAAATTGTTATTTTTCAACGATTTCGCGTATTTTCGATACTTCCTCCGAAAGCTCTCGCAAACATGAAAACGTAAACCAATTTCTCTGAAGCCTCGCTCGGCTTCGTCCTGTCTCGTCCAGTTTTCCTGCGGGCGGCTTTCCGCGCCGCCGTCTTCGGGCGCTGACCCGATGTTATCGAATGATTTCGGAAAAATCCGGAGCGGAAATGGCGCGAATCCGACGCTTGTGCACGGAGAGGAGAGGGAAAGAGAGAGAGAGAGAGAGAGAGAAAGCGCGCGTCTTCTACCCGGCAGCTTCCAAGACGCTCTCTCCATTTCCGCTCCAGCGTCTTACACCATTTCCGGCGCGAGATGGAATATCGCTTTTAAATCGAATCAAGACTATTCGCGAATTGCCTGCCTGCCTGCCGGGGGGTTGTTCAGAGGCGCGAGCGAGTATGCGATTCGCTCTGCGAATACACGCTGCTCTCGTAATCTCTCGCCGCTTCTCCCTAACGACTTAACGCCTCTCTCCTTAACGTCTTAATGCGATAGCAAATCGACCGATTAGCCCGACTCGATAAAGTTCCGCGGAAAGTCGTTAAATCGAATCACTTCGCAATTCTTTCACGAGAGAAAAGAAATCTGCTCTTCCTCCCCGTTTCGTTTCCCGAGTGTTTTCTTTCAACTGATTAAAACTTGCGGATGTCCTATCGATTAAACGCGCGAATTCGCTCCGCATTAATTCGGCCAAAAAATTTAATATATCACATGTGCGCGGCCCTTTCCCTTCCGTATATCGAAATTTAGTGTATAAATATATTTAATCGCTCGTTTAAAGATAGATAAAAGAAAGAGAGAGAGAGAGAGTCAGTTACAATTAGTCCAGAAGCGATCATCGAGTCCGCGTCTCGTTTAAAAAAAAACGCGTTTTTCCGTTCCAGGCATGTCGGCGGAAGACGAATGGTACAACAAGAGCATCTCGGCCCTGAGAATGAATACAGCCCACCACCCGAATCTGGCCGCACCGATGTTACAATATCAAACATAATTGTAAACGGAGGCGAGAGGGCGACTCGAGGATCTCGTCAGGAATTCGTCGGCGTACTTGTGACCCGATCTCGGTGAGAGAGGAGGGTTCGATTGAGAGTGACGAGATCGACAGAGCCCCAATCGATGTTTCGCCATTTCGCAGAGAGGGAAAGGGAGAGGGAAAAAGAGAGAAAAAAAAATAAGAGAAGAAACCAAAGAATATATGGATCGATTTGCGTTATCGCTGATCAGCTTGCGCGCATCTTGATTTCGCGACACGTCCTCGCGTTTTGCTTGCAGCAAACAAGCTCGACTCGCAACCAACAATAGCGACGTTGCGATTGATGTGCACGCGTAAATAAAGGCTTACTCCCACATCTGTTATATTTTCGCGCTCGTCATTGTCGCGCGCGCGCGCGCGAATTGAACGCGATTTTTCAGGTGAAACGATACGTCGTCGAGAAGATTCAAACGTGGTGACGAAGCGGCAGATCTTGGTTTGTTTTCTTCGAACACCCGTGAAATTCTTACCTGTGTGTGAGAGAAAAGTATCGACGGAAAAGTTTCAATTGGCGGTTACTCGCACGATATTTCGCACTCGTTGCGATTTCCGCGACGTAGGATATATTATACGGTCTTGGGGCATCTTGTAATTTTGCGCGGATAGCGAAAGAAAGAATTCTGCAATTAACGTGTACAGAGAGAAAGAGAGAAAGAGAGAGAACATGAAACATATCGCCGTTTGTCGCGAGAGAAAGTAAGATCCGTATATTTTCTACGTGTATAGCGGAGGTGTCCATTTTGTGTCCGCGACGTGTATAACAGTTCTTTCGGTTTCGCGTCACACACAAACCACACACGTAAATAAAACACACATATTTCCGTAGCAAGTCACTTTTTTTTTAATACACAAATTTATTAAAAAATAATTATTAAAAATACAAGTGAAAAAAGTGTGAAATATATTTTCATCTTTTTAAAGCTTATATTTAATAATGTATTTTTTAATAAAACAAAAATACAAAGAGTTTTTAATCCGCAAAAGTGACTCTTACTACCGGAAGAAACCTTACCTTATCACTCAAGCGGAGCACGCAAGACTCGCGCCCGACGCATCATTCTGTTAGTCTCTTGACAACGATTTGTGCCGCACTTTCGTTAATCGGCGGATGAGAGAAAGAGAGAGAGAAAGAGAAAAGCACATGGAACTGTACATAAAAATGAGAGAGAAGGATATAGATACATAGAGAGCGTAATCGGCAGATAAACTCTAGCATATGCGATTTTTCAATGTCCTTTTAAAAGTGTAAGCATACCCTTAGTAAATGATATTAGGCATTGATTTGTGTGCTTATGTTGATGACCACAATTGGGGGGGGGGGGGAGAGGAGATACGGTGGGATATTTATCCGTGCAGGGTTTTGCGTTCGAAATTTGAGGGGCGCCAGGGTCTCTCGTCGTCGCGACGATCGGATTGTCGAAACTCACCCCCTTCGCGATAATTAGATGCCGTTGCACACAAATCGACACGTCAAAGTGTCAATGTCATCACACTTGGAAAAGTATGAGAGAGAAAATGTGATTTCGCGCACATTTACATTAACACATGATGACAGATAGAATTATAAAATAAATAAATAATATATTCACAAATTTATTTATGAATTTATAAATTTTATATTAGTTTTACAAAATTGTATAATATTTTACTTTTATTTTCCAAGATACACTTGCGCGATGTGCTTGTACATTTGTGTGCCACGGCTTTTAAACTAATTTTGAAGAAAGTATCCGATCCCGTAATCGTCGCGACAATTTTTTAACTCCATTAAGATAATTAACAATAATTTGAAAACGTGGACATCAAACCGACAAACAACAGATTGTCGAGATGAGATTCCGCGTGTTGCCGCAAATCGGTTAAATTGTCACGATTGTTCGTCGTCCAGATGCTTTCCCAAGTAACAGAACGTGAATTTCTTCAAACGTTCTAACCATTTGCACTTCGAGCTCTCGAACCGACAGAACGTCCATTTTATATCGAATTTGATTTTCACATTTATGACGAGACTGAGTGCACTTTATGCATATAATTGTAGAAAAAAAGAATATATTTTAAACGTATTCGATCAATGTTCCATTCTCAATTTTGCGAAAAATACACAAAGCAACTGTAAGCTCTACGTGTGAAAGTCGCGAAAATTAGAATAACGAATCTACTTACTTCCGTGCACAAAACAAAAAAAGGTGACTCGGCAAAGTCATCCGGGAATTCGTACGTACGCGCGGAATGCAAATGGTTTTATTGTAAAATAAAATTGCTCGGACTCGCGACTTCCCCCCTGGCACCTTTCAGTCGTAAATACTTGGAGTCTGTCCAGTCAAACAATCGTCTATATTGATGTCATTTTTCGATAACTGTCTAATCAATATATCGACTCGAAGATGAAGCTGCAGACGACTGCGCATTGTTTTCGTGTAGTTTCGCTGCGAACCTTATTATTGTCGCTCGCGGCATTCCACGAGAAATGTTCCTAAAAAGTTTGTAACATATCGTAACACACACACACGCACACCCGCACACACACACACACATACACACACGTACACATGCACGAGCATACACAATATTATATATACATATATATATATATACGCACACATACACGTGAACATAACGAAGATACGACACGCGTGGAAATGCATTAACTTGTAAAACGCGCGACAAAACGCGCGATATTGACGTACGCATCACGCTGTGTCGAGGACAAGAATTAAAAGTTAAGTGGAAATGCATACCGGACGAGCATAACATAGTTTTAAGCAAGGGTCACGTATTGTACGTATGTGTTGTACATAGCCTAAATAAAAATTACATTTAAAATTACCCCCCTCTCTTTTCCCTATCGCAAGGCACAAATAAAAATAAAAAAAAGAGTTAAGTCTCTATGCCTGAACATAGATTTAAACTGCAATTTTTGTTTTTTTTTTAATTTAAACAAATTAAAATTTATTTTCTAATAATATCAAGGATTTGTGGTTTTTACAGAGACGTCTTGATTCACAAAAAAATCTTGTTGTGCATGATAATTTTGATTCATACTTTTTAAACCAAAAAGATTATGTGCGGTCTTATTCGAGTTTAAAATATTTTTTGCGAAATCGAATAAAGCAAGTATCTTACATTATATTTTATTCAAAAATATGAAATATGTTAAACAAGTTTGTACATACCCACACATACACACACGCGCACGCGCACAGTTTTTATATATACAGTTTCGAAAATAAATAAAAGACACTCGAAAGTTTTTAGCTGCAAAACAATTAAATTGTGTAAAGTCGATTCAATCAGTTTGTTCTCAGAAAAAAATTTACCAAAATCTTATTCCATAACTTATACGATACTTAATTTCGTATCATTGCGTAGCTACTTTGTGTTCGCGCAAAGATGACGCACGCATTTATTCCCCTAGAACACGGAGAAAATTTACAGAACAAGTCCGCTGAGGCCGCATCATCAATTGATACGAATTCGACTGTACATTCTTGTGCATATACAGAACTTATATTTCAACTACTTATGTAAAATTAAATTCTGTAATCACGAGCAAGACACTGCTCGATGATACAGGATGATTCGCTTCGAAACATACAGATTATTCATTTGAAATTAAAGGTCATGACTTTTTTGTGGCAATGAAGATAAAGACACAATTGTTATCTCGATTTTAAAAAAAGTAAATAAATATAACAACTTTTTAAAACTAGCCAAATTTCATTGATAATCATTGATAATCATAATTGCATATTTCAAACAAATATAAACATGTAGACTAGAATCTCATGAATAGCTCATGAGAAAACTATTAAACGACGAATCACTTATTTTAGCAAAGTAGTTTCACAGAGAATTGTTTCAATAAGAATTTATAAAACATTATCTAAATCTTTCTTTAGATTTTTCAAATGTGCTTATCCGTTTTCAACAACAGAGTTACAGAATTCTTCTGTACTAGTGTACCAGAAGTACATCCGTAAACTTGATATTTTGCTTACTCTCAAGGCACACTATACAGAAGTCAGACACAATAAATGTCACAAGTGGAAATTTTATCTTGATTCGGTTTAAGATCACCTCCAATTGGACAAAATATCGTGATTAGAGAGACGGATACATACATCTTTTTAAACTTACTTTTTTATACGTGTCAAATTTACATGATTTCTGTCTTTCGACTACTCAAACTTTTCTTAATTAACGCCCAATCCTCCAATATATCCGCGTCGTTAAGCATGTAGACGATGTAAGGGCCTACTACGGAAACCGCTCTTCTCCTCTCGGAATGATTTCTGCGTCTTCTACCGGTTGTGTTGAGCCACAAATCCGCGTGAATGTCTATATTATTCCTATCTTCCTCCAAACGGCGAATCTTCTCCTGAAGATCATTATGAATACAGTCCCAGATCAGTTCTTTCTCACTCTCGAAATTTTGCAAAGCAGCTTGCTCTTCCGCCAGGAATTTGTTCTGAATATTTTGCAATCTGTACTGCTTCAATATTCCAGCTACTTCCGTTTTTGTCTTCATGCTTTCCTTCAGTTGTTCTAACGGTATTAGATACTCTTCAGATTTCCCAACACGAACTTCCCCAAGTTTTGTGTCCACTTGCGTTATTCTTTCTCGATACAATCTGAAAAAATAATAACATACAAGAATAAAATTATGTAGAATCACAGCTACACAAGCAAATTTAACTTAGCACGTTGACAAAATACAAAGTACACTTACTGTTCCTTTAGAAGAGTAAACTGTCGTTCCAAATCCAAGAGATTTTCCATACATTCGTTGCGTCTTCTTTCACACTCGTCCTCATCCATCTCTGAGGAATCATCGCTGTCAGTATGCTCCGCACTACTGTCGCACGAAGCAGAGCTCTGGTTGCTCTCATTACTGTCATGCGACATCTCCTCTCCTTCTGGTTCGGAGTCGTCCTTAACGCTCGGCATTTTGCCTACGACAAATTTATTTATTCATTTAAAAAATGTTTTTCTGCGGTAATGGATGCCATCTATACATGTATACATACAATACACAGATACATGTAAACAAAGAAACATCACATAACCTATAATACAAACAATATAAATATCTCGCTCGCACAAGATTGCAGCGAAAACTCTTATTGTTTTGAACAAATTAACTGAACAATTACAAAACTATAGGTTTTCAAAAGCTTTTCGTAGTTTTTATTGACTCCCGTGAAGCAGATTCAAAATTCACGAATTCACGTTGAAGCTTCTATCAAACAAATTTCTGTAATCACTATGCTACAGGTTCTAATTTTCTTTGAACAATTCTCAAAATATGCATGTATTTGACAGATACTTTGACAAGATGCATTTACTCACTGTACTTCATCGTGTTTTCTCTCACTAATAGACGAACTATGAACTGAGAAAAATCTGAGAGCGACCGTAAACAATGTTTTTACGTGTTTGTCTCTAGCGCTGCAATGCGTGCGATTTGTGAACTATCACGCCAATTCAGTAGGTAAACACGTGACTCTCAACGCGACAACCAATCAGCATTTTGCTCTTATGAAAAAGTAGTACGTTTGGAACGCCGCGCATGTGTCGATTGAGTCGATTCAAGAATCGCACTTCGAGAATCGCAATATCGCACTTCGACTCGCAACTTGGCGGGCAGTCATGGCGGACGTGCGCGGAACGTGCGGATATTGTCCGATTATTCACGCGATTATTATCGTCTCGAATATCAGTGTCGGGCGCTTAAAGTGATGATAATTAGCCATCCGCGTAGTCGCGCTACTAATAATCGGTGAGAGAATGCGATAGTTAATTCGCGCGAAGAAATGATCGAACGCGATTGCTCCGATCGCGCTTTCGCGAACGCGAAACAAAATGTCGTACACACTCGGCGGTGGCTACGCAACGATTGCGCGTATTGAAAACCAAAGGAACGCGACAAAAAACAGACAGCTTGAAAACTAACAACTTTACACGGTAGCACCGAAATTCTCCTTTCCAATGTTGTTCGAGTCAAACACATTGCGTCGCATAAAGGTTTATTTTCTTCTGCCAATATAATAACATTGTAGAACGCACAGCGCATTTCACAACGAACTTAGTAGATTTTAAAAGCTGTAAGTGATAATTGAAAATCGAGTTTGACTTTACTTACATCTCGAGGTTATAGTTTGTTATTTTCTTATTTTCAGTCGAAACGATATGCTTCTTTACATATCGTTGCGCTTACATTCTTTTCTTCCTTCGAATAATGAGAAGTGAGAAGAAGCGAGCTTAAAGGAAGCGAGCGCGAAGGAAAGAATGACTTCCACGGGACGCGCACTCATCATTCGCCTTCGATCGCTCAGCGCGTTTGCATCGCGTTCCAGGGCACAGGTACGTTGGTTTGTTTGCAAAAATAATAACACATAAAATAGTACGAACACTGAGACAACATAAACAAACATTTCACGCGTTGAAAGATAAGATATTTTGTCGGAAAATTATATCGCGTCTTTTAAGTTTCCAATATTTTTTCTGCAATTATTTATTACTTGCACGTTGAGGAATAATAAAGTTCTTGATATTTGGAAATGGACATCTTTTGCAGTTAGATTACAATAACGTAAAGAAGCAAATGTTATACGCACAAATAATAATTGTATAATTAATAATTAATAATTGTATAATTATTTCGAAGATACGAACACACAGTAAAGGTCGCTCTCAGACGTTTCTCTGATGTACGACACATTTGTCGTGCTGCACATAAATTGCACATAAATTGATATGAAATTTAAAAAGAACAATCAAAATTAAAATTATATGAACTAAAATTAAAAAGAACAATCAAAATTAACTAAAAATTAAAGAGAATAATTTCATCTAGATGTATAGAATATTATTTTTGAATAAAGATAAAACATGGTGTATCGATCTGTCGTGTCGCACTTAAATTAATATAGCACGGAATAGAATCAAATCAATCGTGGATATATAGCGCAGGATGGAACCTGTGAAAATACGCTCTTGTATTGTTTACTGGAATGATTCGTGCAGTAGTTCACAAAATGTATATATTTGAGCGGAACGCTGGAGTATGAGAACACACATAAAAAATCCTATTCTTAGGATGAGAATGATGAATGACCCATGGGTTGTACAAAATACAAATCTTGCATAAGACATAAGAGAACTAATCTAGCCTTCCATTTTCGTCCCCACTTCTCGTTCTAGAAAAATTGGAAGGGCTGGCGTTTGGCGAGCGCCCTATCTGCGCTATTGCATTATTCCATCTTTGTCGCTCATTAAATGAAAAACAAAGGTAGAATGATGCAATAAGCGCAAATAGCTCCACAAACGCAGCTGGTTGATTCTCTTATGTCTTATGCAAAGAGTTGCTTTCCCGTAAATAATACATACAAAGAACGAATAGATCTACGTGCATATATAATTAGTTTTGCATAAAAACAAAGAAAAATAATATTCTTCATCTCTATATGAAATTCTTATTATTTCAGCGCTAACTTTAAACTGTCAAAAGGAGTATAATAGTTTTCTATTACATTCAAAACCAAGTGTGAGAGATTTAGGAAAAGAAAAAGTGAGGAGCAAAATGGCTCGTGTGTTCGGCAAGTTGAATAAACACTCAAATGAACCGAGTTCGTGTCTCGTTGCTCCTCATATATAACTTGGCTGTGATATTATCTATGTGATATATGGAATGGCATACATAGATAAATTATTTAAATATTTTGTTGTCATATAAAAAATGTCGTAATAAAAAATTTTTTTTTTTTTAGTCACATCACATAAATCACAGCCAAGTGTATATGCCAAGTGTATATTTTGTTATTATATAGCAGATACACTGCTACAAAAAAATAGTGAGTTTGATTTTGCCAAACATATTTTGCTATTATAACAACTTGATTCTTGTTATCAAAATAATTTCGTTGAAGTTATATACGAATTAGACAAAGTTATTACATTAACGAAGTATTTTTGCTATCGACAACGTACTTTTTTGTGGCCGATTAAAAAAAAAAAAAATACCAATTCCGCGTTGCATTAAAAACGGAAAAAGTAACTTGCAAAAGTCGGACATTAATCGGAGATAAGAAAGGATTCTTCGTGACACAATGCAAAAAGTACATATATATATTATATATTTTGATATATATAATACTCCATCGGATACAATAATACATCTGGATCTTTTGTATGGAACAAACAGATAGACAATGCAACATTCGCATATAACTGTAAGGTTTTTTTTTTATACTAGCAATTATATATTTTTCATATATATATACTTATATCGTAATATATTATTTCTCATGTGCTTCCTGCGCGTTTCATGAAGACTTTCGGTTACATAGGTCTTTCGGTTTACTGCGAGAAATGAAGGTACGGGCGCGTTTTTTGTGCATTAACTGTAGTTCTGTACGAAATTATTATTATTATTATTTTTTTGCGTTTTTATATTTCCTTCTCAATACTTCCTCGCACGTGGCACGAGCGTGTAGGTGAAATGCGTCACGCGTTTCCTTCTCCCCATAGACCTTAACTCGAAATAAAATATAAGTGCCCAAAATATCCCAAGAGAACGTTGACAGGCATACAAAAATGTCTGTATTAGCTCGTACGTTGTGTCAATTTAGAGACAATTCTCAAAAGTCTTTTCTGCGACGGTATATGTCATATGCTTTTTGTATTAAAATATTTCGTGAGAACTTCTTACATCAGGTGACATTTTCTTCTACCGATTAATATTATTCATCGCGAGTATCGGCCTTCTAAAAAAGAGAAGAAAGAAAGGCAAACGTTCTCTTTTTATTTATCTTTTAATTATTAATTCTTCAAACATCCTCTTGCCAATTCTTATTTTATTGTTTTTTTCAGAGAGCTGTTGGTTTTTAATATTTGTATTTGATGCCCGGCAAAGTCCCTAAGTTACATTTTGGAGTTAGAAAAAAAAGTCTCTTCGCTTAAATGTGGTCCGCGATCTTCTCATGCGACACAGCTTTATATATACACAGACTCTTAATATTCATTTCATGCAACATTTATCGCGGCGCAATCGCGGTTCGCCGGCGGGGAAAGAAGTCGAGGGTTCTCGCGAACGACTTTCGTGATGTTTGCCGATATCGCGTCGGGGGTAAAAAACCAGGAATGCAAATTAACGCCAGGGTAAATGCACCGCTAAGTGACCACTTAGGTATATCGTTTCGATTGATCTTATCGTCGAGTGAAAATAATATTTTTATTATACGCGCTCGGTTACTTCGTCGCTCGATTAAAGCTCGAAGCTTTCGTGGTCGATGTCGAAAAGAAAGTCGGTTGTATAATGACACGTGCGTACGTCAGTTAACAATTTCGCGATACATGCCTTTCTATTTACACGTGCGTATTTGATTTTACATCTCAACAGCCCTGTGACTGTTCTTAAGTCATTAATTAAATTGAATTAAATTCGAGTAGATTTAAGTCAAATCAATTACAAAGAAACATTACGTTAGCGATAATTGCAATACCTATTTCCTTCGATATAAAACGTGTCGTTGATTTTGTTCCCAAGTAGTTTTCATACGTACTCGATATGAAAATTAATCGAAACGGAGCTTTGCGAGAGACGGTGGAAAACGTCGCGAACCGCGGGTGCGTTATAATTATTTTACCTAATTTGTCAATCGAGTTTAACGTCTCGGTGGAATGGGAGGGTGCGTTCACATGAGACACGCGTACAATTACTCATAGACAATTTTGGGTTTTTTTTAGGTACTTACGAACGGCGCTTTTCAGTGCAACGCACCCCCTCTTACATAATTCCGCTTATTTTCCGTTTTTCTCTATTGAACACACGCATTCTTTTTCTCTGAGGTACACACACGTTCTTCCTTCGTTCTTGGCGAAACGACCGCGAAACGTGACACGACGGCTCGCGTCGATCGGAAGTCTATCCTGTTACGTACACCTTTAGCACAACGTGTTTCGAATACGTCGAATACGTCGAATACATTGCATTGAGAGGAACGACACAAATGTGTAACGAAAATATATGGAATTTTATAGCGTTTACCGTATTTGAAGCACGACACAGCAGAGACTTTCTACTGAAATCGTTAAAAGTTACGAGCCAATGTTAACAACAAAATAGTCGTGTGAATTTTTTTTCGAGGATTTTAATCAATTTATTTACTTTTTTTACATTAATAATAATCCACACGACCATTTTGTCGGTAATATTAGCTCGTAACTGGTTTTTAAACATTTTTCTTACGAGTTGGAGTAAATTTTCTACACAGACTCTCTTTCTGTTAGACACTTCTCGCATTAATATTTAGCGCCTTTTTCTACGGTAAAGTTTAATAATAAATTGCGTCGCGTGTGTAGAGCGAATAATAAATTTAATTCGGGTAAAAAAAAAAAAAAACACTCGGTGTGTCGTGTCTCCGCCGTAAAATCGATTTTGCGACACGCTCTTTCTCTCTCTCTCTCTCTCTCTCTCATTATTTATCGTCCCACTGAAAGTTTCTCCATACGCAACGGTTAGTTTTGATCATTTGTGAGGTTTGACAAAGTTAATGACAGAAAGAGAGAGAGAGAGAGAGATCGAGCCGATGTAACGCTGTAAAAGGGAGCGCATCGCTAAACACATCAACAAAAAAAATCTATCTTTTGTCGTCATTTGGTTTTCTGCCGTGCAATTTATCTTCGTCCCGCGACGAAGTATTAATGATCGCGATTAAAGGAGAACGCAAGAGAACAAGTAGGTCGTTATTCTTAGTTCTCAATCTTTCGATGCAAAATACTCGAAGCGAGTTTCTTGAAAAGACGAATGTCTGAGACGCTAGGTAACTCGGTTTTAAATATCATTCCCGGAATTTTCGTCCCCGTGTCGGAGTGTCTTGAAAAAACGTATGATTCGGTGACAAAATAGCATCTCTTAAACGCGCGTTAATAAACCGCACTTCTGTTTGTGTCTATCTCTCTCTCTCTCTCTTCAACCGAGATTCTTTCTCGAACACGGTAAACGCAATTCGACAATAAATTTCAAATTTTAAAATTGTCTTCCAAATTTCAACAGTCTTTAAACACAAAAAAAATTAATTTTATTTTCTTTTATTAAGTCAATAAAGAAATAATTGTGATAAGTGAGACGGAATTTAATAAATTAGCAATGCGTTTCGTACTTTTGAAACGTTTTCTCGTCATGTCCCGCAGTCGTTGACGTGCGTGTCGAGTCTTTTTATCAAGGATATGTACGATTTCCCGAGAGAACAACGTTAAATCAAAATCAAATCACTCGACCTCAGAGAGTAACACAGATAGATAAATATGGCGAGGAAGATACAAAGAACGGAGGAGGGGGCTTTTCTCTCCGCTCTTTCGAAACCTCCTAGGAAAATTGACATCGCGCGAAGGGCTGTTTTACCCTAATGTCCACACTTATTCCTATCTTACGTATACGAGTAAAAATTTATACAAGTTCTCCCTTTGACGGTCGAAGGGTTCTGTCGCTTTCCGCCAATTTAACGCAACGCAATGACTTTTCACTTGGCATTTGTTTTGTCGTGACAAATAAAAGCGAGAGAATTGATTGAAAAAGCGAAAGGTTACGTTGCAATTTGTTTTTCTATGACACGAGATTCAATAATATTTATATTTCTGGTTTTGAAAGGATGAGGTAAAGAAAGACAACTGAAAATTATAAAATAACAAGTCATGGACGCAGTAAATTAAAATTAAAACTTAAAACAACTCAAAAACGAGACCAGTTTTCTTCGGTCGAGCGTTTCGTACGTAATTTAGTTGGTCATCGTCATCGACGATCGTTCGCCATGACAATTCGGTGATTGATTTCTGGTATATCAATAATTTCCGCTTGTCTCTCTCCGTTTTACGTGTCACCTGCGATCGGCCGCGATCGATCTCGCGACGAACACGAACGAGGAGAACATATATAAGTCGCACATGCTTTTATATTAATATCGTGTTACCTTATATAGCCAAACAAAACACAGAAGAGACTCCGAAAACAGCTTACAAACATGTTTTTCTTCTTTTATCGACAACGCGATCTGTCAAGTATATATAATAATTTACGTTAGTGGACGTGTGCGTATAAAACTCGTGAACAATATTTGTGAAGATCGGCAGTTTCTTTCGGAAATATATCGCGACAGAGAGAAACTCTCGCATAATTGACGTACGCAAATTTTTGCCAATAACCGACGATGATGAGGATTTCTACATAAAAAAATTTCATTACGCAAAATGCCTCGCGCACTTCTAAAATCACGCGGGATATTACAAGATGGCGGGGCCTCTCTTTCTCTTGACGATAAACGAACAAACGTATGTAATATCTCCGCATTTTTGCGAGCAACCGCGACCTCGTTCAAAGACAAGGCGCGCATTTGCATATACTGGCGCGTTCCATTTCGCATTGCGGGGCTGATGTATCCCTGCGTGATACTTATATAATCCAAGGTTCTCGCGCGGATAAAGGCAGCATCCGAGGCGTGTTGATCGGCTGGTGTTTGTGTCAATTATCGAGCGTTACATTGGAAGGCGTGTGGACACGCGTGTGTGTGTGTGTGTAAAATCGGTAAACCGATGAATGCGGAATCCGCGGGCATTTGAATGCGGGTTGTTTGAAACATCCTGCGTATCTTCCTTGCAGACTTCCGGTAACACGCGATTGAAATTGCGAAGCTCGCGAATTATCTTGAAATATTCACCTTTTCCGACGCCCGGCGCGACGATGCAGTTGTAAATAATAATATCCGAGCGCGCACGTTCGCGATTCGTACGATATACATGTATATATTGACTACTGTGTGATGGAGTATCGATATTCGGCTTAAAAAAGTGTAAAATTCATGGACGTGCTGATCTCTCGAATTAATTTTTGCATGTAGGAGCGTTTTTGCGATTATTCAACGTCAAACGGCTTACAAATTTAAATTTTATCAGTCCCCAAAAATTTTGAAGGTTTTTTTTTATATTTAGAATTTCATTGTCTTCCCGTTTTAGGCACGAGAAATTAATTAAAACTTGGTTTCTTATCCAAACGCGAGAATCACACAACTAACAATATAATATCGTACAATTACGAAAAACACATCTATTTTATATGATGTTGTGTCTTTTATTTTGGATGGAAATACGTACAAAGATTTTTTATAATAAAAATCCCTGCCCGCAGTTAATATAAACTTTTTATCCGGTTCGTTAGAATTTATTCAATTTATCAAAAGCTGAAGAAAAATACTTTTACACGTAAGCAAGAGCGACTTAATTAATTAACGAAATAAAGAATCGTTGTCTGTAATATAAAAGGTTTTTGACGGGAGAGAAACAAAACTCGCACAAGAAGAGCGAGATTAGGAACGAACCATCTTTCAACTCACGTGAGATCTTAATTCATTGTTTACGAAGGAAATGTACGCGCAATATAATTGATGAACGGTATAAAGATTCGCCGTTATATCTGTTAACGCATGGCTTTGCAATAAACCGCAGAGGGAGTTAATAGAGTTCTTGCGTTCTAATGGACCCTTAAAACGGCCGTGGTGATCATCTCGAGAGTAAGTTGAAGTGGTCAGTCGGGGATCTCATTTTGCGTGTAATGGGTATCGTAATAAGGACCTTCATTCCTGTTTATCCCGCACTCTCGTGGCGAAGTGTATCATGTCGTTGACCAAAGTTACGTTGCAGCAATCCTCTTAAAAAGATCGCGATCCTCTCACGCGGAGAGGAGATAAGCTCTCTCAAGCTCTTTCCTGCAATTCTCCGCGTCTGATCAATAACGACACACGCGTCATATCGCGCTTTACTTCCGTCGAATATGTTTCGTACGCGCGCGCGCGCGGAAAGATTTTGTCCGCTAGGCTAGAAATACAAAAATCATAAGCCACGACGACGGGAATTTCGTGTTTCCATACATAACTCTTCAGGGTAGAACAAAATTTAAATAAGTAGTGGTAAATAACAACTCGGGAATATATTTTCGTCGCAAGATACCTACTGTAGATTTAAAAAGAAAATCTAATAAATTTTAAGAACGACGGTTGCTCCTTCTGATGTAATTTTCATATCGCGTTTCTTGCGGAATTACGCAAGTAATACGAGTTTCCGGTGAAACAATATATTCTCTGAATGAAAATAAAAGTCGAAATATTATGCTACAAATTTTATCAATTTTTCTTGCAAACGCGAATTTATATATATATATATATCGTTTTTTCTTTTGTTGATGTATAACGAGTTTTCATTCTGATGGTATTTTATACACAAAGAGAATAAATATATGTATACGTAATTATAAAAATGGAGAGAAACGAGTGTGTGAAAGCGACATTGCGTGAAAGATTAATTGCTCCTCTCTTGCGGTGCACTTTATCGTGGAAGATCCGATCGAGATTGCCCGATAGTTTTCAAATAAACTTCAAATTAACGACTCGAACTTCGGTTTTCGCTTATACGCTCTTCGTTTCGATGTAATTTCCGAAGCTTGCGCGCGAAAAGAGACGATTCGATTGAATTCGGATTGAAGTCCGCGTTTGCGAAAGTATTCTCGAGTTAAAAAAAAAAAAAAAGGCACGTCCAAACTATAATCACTGTTATATTCAATTTTCAATGTTTAGGAAAAATTTGTTATTTTATATACCAATTTGTATTTTTATATATCAATCGTCATTTTTGTTGCTTACGAAATATGATAATATAAATGTGTATATAATAATATACTTATAGATTACATATAAATGATAAAACGATGTCTAAAAAAGAGACTTTTTGACGTCTCGTTACATACAAGTGGATTCGTTCAAATATATAAAGATTACTTTTGCGCGCCTTGCGGCGTCGAAAATTCAATTAAGTAAAATCGATCGTGTCGGGCGGAAAGTCCCCCTTCGATCGTCGGGAGAGTCGCGCAATTTCTTTCACTTCGCGTTGCGGCGCGTTTCCGCGAAGAAAAGTCCCGAAGGAATTAATTGGCGGTTAATATCCGAATAATGACGAGACCCGCTCGAAGGGGAAAAAAAAGATCGCTCAGGCCGGCGAGCGCGACAACGTGAACGCGCTCGCATGTGTCCGCGTTTTCTGGGAATTTTTTGTCGTGAAACGGACAGACGAGGGCTGGACGACGCTGCGAGAACGACGATTCCGTCTTGTCGTCGTCGATGTCGTCGTCGTCTTCCGAAAAATCGGCAGCAACTGGCTGTTATTCCCATGTTCGAGTCGCGGGGAGAGCGAGCCGAGGGTAATCGACATCTCGCAAGATTGATCGCTCGCGTGCCGGATTTTCTGCGTGACTAGGACGACTAGGACTTGGCCTTATCGCTCTGTTGTGCGTTGTCGATCTGTTGCGCGCCCTGCGCCTTGTCGAAGCCGTCAATCAGCGTTTCGATGATGAACTTGATCGTCAGCTTGTAAATGCTCTCCACGTTCTCCGAGTATCGGTGATCCAGCGTGCGCTCCACCGCGTCCAGAAACGGTTTCTCGATTTTCTGCAAGCAAGGGATACGACAAATTCGATTAGAGGAGGAGGGAAAAAGCGATCGCTGGTTTTCTATATGTGGTTTTGAAATATGTGTGTTTTGAATATCACTCGATTGCGAACCTCGCTGATAATTCGAATTATTTTCTATTCCTTGACATTCGAATTTTATAAAATTTAAGAGAGAAAGAGAAAGAGAGAATGACAGTTTGTAATTATATTTTATAATCGTCCATGTGAAATATCAAGACCTCAAATCCGTTTCCAATGGCATAGACGCGCACAATCGGCGATCGAATCGGCGATTGTGTTGCGATTGGGTCCGCGACTCGACAATAGGTTTTGTAGGATTGTCTAGCAGGGAATTATCAATTCTCTGTACAGTGACTAAGTCCACGGACTGCGCGGCCCCAAAAGGAGGGCAAACCGGATTTGATTTCATGCCAAGAGATTGAACTCTGGATGAACATTTCGTGATGAGAATAAATGCTGCGCCCTGTGTGATGAGATATCCTGTTAAACCTTTGCTTCGGTTTTTTATTCATTCGAGAAACACAAAAACTCATAAGAGAAACTGCCGAATAAAGATCGAGATAAAATCAAATAAGAAAATCGAGATATTCTCGGTCGCGATTAAATTTTCAAAAAATGTTACATAAAACGTATCATAATTAATAATTTATAAGTGCAAAGAGTTGTGCGCGTTTGCTCTAACCGTGTCGTGACGTCATTTTTTTTCTCTTGGTAAACTAATTTTACTTAATCAAATTTTCCCGATCATTTTACACTTTTTAAAAAGTACTTTCGTATCGCTTTTTTGTAAGTAATTTAAAAGTTATATTTCAGCCTTCGTTCATCTTTTTTTTTGTTCGCCGATAAAAAAGCAATACGGAAAGAAAGACTTTTTTTTTCACGCGCACAAAGAAAGTTCCATTGCGATCGTCGAGAAAGTAAAATAAAACTAGCTCACGTGGTCATGCGAGCATCGGAAAAATTTAGGTTTTTAGGTTTTCATTCAGCCTATCCGAATATCTGTTTTTTTTTTGTGTCGTTCGATTCTTTCTCTTTGACGTATTGTACGATTTATTATTTTTCGTCGCGCGTTTTTATCACTCTTTAAATTGCTTTGATTTTGAAAAAAATCAGAAGCCAGGTCTCCTTTGTTTAAAATATAATTTCAACAAATTTATATTAAATTTGTTAAATTTGATAGCCTTTTGTTCACACAAACAAGTACTGAGTTAAGAAAAATTCGCGTACAATGTAACACAAATTGTTCGATGATTCAATGTGCATGCGATTATATTAACACAATCTTGTTAGAAAAGTTTGGCGCGCGCGTATATATAATTTGTTCAATAAATTCAATATATATATATACTTGTCCGAATGTGGAATATTATTAAATTAACAAATATACAAATATACAAATATACAAATTGTACGAATCGTATACGGCTCTCTCTGATCGACTACGAGAGAAATAATAACGCCAGAAAGAGCCGAGGATGTACGAAGTATTTTTAAAGTGTAAACATTGAAACTCGATGAATTAAATTCAACGCGAATCAAGTAAATTCGATATGGATCTTTGAAAATTAAATTTAATTCGAATTATAATGTGTATTAATTAATTTGCGGTTCGAAAATATTTACTGATCTTGTTGTTTCTCTAATAGTTGAATATCAAATTAGTCAATTTTATTTCTCAACCAAGAGATAAAATTGTCAAATGCATCACGTACACGTTTTTTATACCGTAAGGCCGACAGGATGACGTTGATTCAACAACGTCGGAACACCTACGTGTGTATCCTCGACTTTTTTTTTCGCTCCAATCACAAGCGCAAATGCTGTTTCGCGCTCGCGTGTTGTTTAATTTTCTATTATTTGCTTCGCAACGTTCTCAATTTATATTCGCGTTACTCCCGCGAGTCGGACGTCGCGGGCGTTACTGATTATCGATTTTCGTGTTCTGTATTTGAAATATTTTCGAACCAACGCGGTCGTAAATAAAGTTATGAAATATTTACGAGTTCTCTATGAGCTACTGCTTGTACTGTACTTTCCTCTGCCGTCTAGAAGCAGAGTTTGCACGAATCAAATAAGGTACATTGCTGAAAAACGAAAGAATATAAAAACCAAAGTTATTTTTCTTAAATAACGCGTGCAACGAATTTGCACCGCGTGTGTGTTTCGCACATACTTGAATTGTGTATAAATCCACTGCTCGCAAGACGGGTACTGAAATAGTTTACAAAAGTGTCTTCCAAAAGTTTCCGCTTTACTCTCTTTGATTTACATGTTGCGAGAGATAAGCGCGTCACAAAGGCGAGAAAGAGAGAGAGAGAGAGAGAGAGAGAGAGAGAGAGAGAGAGAGAAAATGTTCACCGAAGAGATGCGAAACGTGTCTCCGGCGAGCGAGAAATTTCCTCTCATTTTCGTCGGTATTGTAAAGTAAACTACCAGTGTTGTGACATTCCTATGATAATGTTTACGATATTTTAACTTCTTATATCCCTCCCTCCTCCTCTTTCTTTCTCTCTGATACATGCTCAAATAGCGGAGTTCGTAGTTTCTGAGGATGTGGAATGGTTATTATTATCGCAGTTAGAAACTAAAGAGGTTCTTCGCACGAAATAAAAAATTCCAAAGAGGAGTTTCGCGAGAGTTATCTTTAACGTGTTGCGATAATTCGTTTTTTTTCTACAATTTTTATCGTATTTGTTCTTCACATCCTATTCATACATTATTATCTTCATTTTGCCGCTGATGTGAATGCCGATATAATTGAAAGTATATTGTGTCCTATATTTTCTCCTTCCCCCGCGTCATCACAATTTTCCTTCTCTCTTCGAGTTAATGGCCTGTAACTGGGACACGCGCACGTGTATCGCACGTTGCTTTACGTGTTGACGTGTGTCATTATTCGTGACCGAATATTATACAGAATGCGCGAAGATGATGTGTTTTCGGGGAATGGAAAACTCACCCAAAAATATTGCCTGTTGAAACCGGGTATCTTCGTGTGGGAGGCTCCGACCTGATGGAGATATGATAGAAACGTGTCCATGTCGTCCAGGCTTTTGATCCCCTCGTCGAGAGTGGTCATGACCGTTTTCGCGTGCTCGGCCAGTTCCATGCTCGACGACTGTTGCTCCTTCGTCTTGAGATCCCGGAATTTCGTGAACATGTTCAACAACTCCGCGTTCTCCTCAAATAATCTGAAAGCGCAACGAACAAGCAATAGTATTGTCGAAATAATTGCTCGACGACTTTTTTTTTACGTTGCAATCAAACGAGATAATTATTCCAAAACTTAAGAAAAAAATTGAAAAATTTTTATCAGAGATCGACTCAAAAAAATAATATTTTCCGAGACAACTTATTATCATTAATGTTTATATATTTTTTTGTAAATTGATAACAACAAGGATCTTATAAGAAACGTCAGTTCAAGTATGTTTTGTTTTTTGCAAAAGTCGAAAAGACTCGAGAGAACTTTTTCTCGGAGATTGAAGACAGATGCCGAGCATTTTTGTCGAGCATCGAGAAGCTTTGTCTGTTTTCCGCGAAAAGTCGTAAGTCTCGAACTTAACTGTTCGGGAAGATTCGGAATATATTCTTTCCATCTTGGTACTTTCACAACACTTTCTAACACGCGAAAATCCCGCGGCGATTTCGACTTCACAAGAGAACCCACCGCAGTTTCGTCAAATCGCCTGACGCGTATAATTTTTCTCACGTAAACCACTAAATCGAGAAAGAAACAGTCCCGAGGACAATATTTAGATAACGCTCGTGAATTTTGATCTTCCCTGACGTTATAAAAGATACGGAACAATCGTTGAGAAAAGGCGCGCAATATACTCCAGTTCTTAGATCCCTACTTGAAGATCTTTATCTTCCGTCTCTTTTTTTGGCAATATTTCTCTCTCTCTCTCTCTCGGCTTTGTGCGCAAAATCGAGTAAAAATCGTTGGAATTTTCTCTGCAAATCTTGCGCTCGTTGAAGGGTTTCACGTAGGTCTCTCGTTAAAGCACGACAAAAATATTGTCGTTCCGCGGTAGCGGGTTGTCCTCAACCATTCATGAGATACCTCTTTGTACAACGAAGCATTCCAATCTCGCTCGTTGTCTATCCGGAGAAAAATGCGCCCGGAGGGAGAAATGCAAACTGTATTATTTTACCTTCAATAGTCCCGGGAGAGATAATAATTGCGCACACCCGCGAAATTCAATGCGTTTAAAAAAAAAAAATAAAAAAGAAACATGATGTACATATAATATGTAACAAGAGAGATGTTTATGTGTACAATATCTTGCAAAAAAGGCGTTGCAATTGCAATTTGTTTGCGTGAAAAGCACGCGAAATTTATCGATTCGACGCTTGACGTTTTATCTCTGACGATTCGGAACGGACGTCGAGTCGGAAAAAACTCAACGTCGAAATTCAGATTGGCTCGATATCGTCTAGAAAATATTTCTCTTTTTTTTTATTTCCACGAAGTTCCTTCTCCTCGCGTAATATTATCTATCCTGCAGGAAGAAAACAACATTTCTCGCGTGTGATACATCTGTCGCGATTTTCGTCGTGGCGCGGCGTGCAATGCAAGCACGACGTCGAGCTTTATTTTATTTTGCCGGATAAATGTCCGCGAAGAAGCAGAGACGTAAATAAACCGCTCGGGGAAGGTCGCAATTTGAGAGCAAATTTCAAATATGCACGAAATCTCCTTTTCATATTTTATGAAACGCATAGATAATACATTTCTTCTTCGCACGCGTGCGGAAGACATAGTTGCAGCAATTGACGTGAAAAATGTTATACATTTTATACGGACATACATGTTTTCATGTCTTTCATTTGCGAAATTATTAATTTGAGGTAATTCCGAAACGCATCTCGCATAATTTCTCGTCGAAGTTTTCAAACGCGAGACACACATTGTCTCTGTATTTTATTTACTTATCGGAGAGAATCATTGAAATTATCATATTAAAATATTTATCTCGTTTGTGATACGTAGCGCGGTTTAATCCTCCTCGATTATCTTAATTAACGCAACAAATTTACAATACAATAAATTGGAAATCGCGGATCAATAAATGTTGATCAATAAATTTGCGAAGTGTTAAATCGTATCAACAATGCAACATATGCCGCGTTTAATATTTATTTATACATATGTATACACAGTTGCTGAATATCTCGCGCAACATATGCAATCGAGTCCGGTTGTCATCGCGATCCTCGTTATCGTGTGTGTTTGCGCTCTGTAAAATTTCACACGAATTTGTATGATTAAGCAAATAGAAATCCCAAAAGATCGCATATGGCAGTTGCGTTATCATCGTTTTGCCAATTTTCGAACGCGTCGTTCTATTTATAGAATGTAATTAACCGATTGATATCGAACACGAGATAATTTCAAGTATGGATCTTTTTATCATCTCCATCTCGATGAGGAAATTTTTTAACCAGTTCGAACTCGAAAAATCCGCTTTTCGTTTTCCCGCAGTTGCACATGTTCACGCAAAAACTTGGTTTTTGCATACAACAGAACGTTCGAGCTGCTGTCAATCCTCTGTTTCCCGTTCCACGTGAAAAAGAGGATAAATTATGATAATTTCAAGCAGATACGACGAGGAGCGGTTCGGCGTTTCAAAACGGTCGCGAGAACACGCGACTTCACGACCGCAAACTCCGAAGAGAAAATGCGTAAAAGTGGATTTGCATACAAATCGTCGCGATGCAAACGACATCGACGTACGTGACCGAGGGGAAAAAGTTTAAACAAGGGCTGCGTATTGACCCGGGGAAGAATACGGGAATGTGAAATATTTTCTCAAATGCGACGGCGATAATCGCGACGGTGTTTCGTTCGATAAGTTTGGCGCAGGAAACTCTCGTCCGGCAGCGGGTTGAGAGTTTCTCGTATCGGAAATCTATATCCTCATTTTCGTGAAAAAAGTGCTTAAACCAACGAAACAATGATACTCCGCGGCACTCGACGAGCGGCGATGGCGCGCGCGCGCGGCGGTCGCTGCTCCCCATAATCCAATAAAAGATAACCCTTAAGGGTTGATGCAGCAACGACGAGTAATTATGTACGTCGTATCGAATATTGGTCGATATCTCATCGTGACACCTTTTTCATTTTCACTATGGAACGCAGCGTCGCGAGGGTTTTCTTTTTTTAGTTTGAATGTATAATACAGCGAGCGAGTAAATAAGACAATGCGTGTACAATACGCGGTAGATACGTGTTCTGATAACAAAAATATACGTATATATAGAAATTAATAAGTGAAAGTTGACTCAATAGTGATTTTCGCTCGAGTCTCAAATGTACATTAAATTAATTTAATTTTCGAGGAAAAAATCTCGTCCAAGCGCGAATCGAACGCATCTGCAACCGGATATTAACGCGCGTTCGAGTAGCGCGCTCGCAGTGAATTAATGCTTCCTCCCTCTCGCCCCTTTACCCGTCGTATTTTCATTAAAGGTTAAATCCGGCGGCGAAATCTCCAGATGTGAGCAACAATTTAATTACGACGAGGAGAAAGCCGAGTGTTTTTAAGATCGTAACGACAAATAAAAACTCTCGCATCGGGGGGGTTGTAAATTCGCGAGAGCAAAAATACGAATGAAACAAAAACACACAGAGCTGTTTTTACAGACGATTTTTACTTGTACTTTATCGAAGTGCGCTTGCGTGAAATAAAAAATATAACCGCTGAAAATATCGGATCTGCGTATTAATATTATATCAAGAGTGTGTGTTAGATGATTATCGGTTTTAATTATATTCGAGATATTAATAAAATAAATATTTTTTATCGTGTGATGATGCGTTTTTTCTCTGGCTCGGATAATTTAGATAATGTGTACGTAGTTGTTTCGCGAATAATAATTAAAACTGCGATATTACGCGATACGCAAGCAATATTTCAGACATATATATTAAAATACGTATAATTAACACTTCCGATAATTACTACGGCGAGAGATTTTGTTTGTTAAGAGATGAACATTTATATTTGTATTCTCAGACCTTTTTTTATCTGCGTTTACGAACGTTGAAATTGACACGTGAGCAATGACATTAACAGTTAGATGCGACGCGAACGATTAACGAATCTAATTATTTCGATTTTGATGTCATTAATAAATGAAACGTCACACAATTTTCCGGAGTAAAGTGAAACGGCAATATAAATAATTTATAAACGCTTTTGATTATATATTATTGCTCCACATTCCGCGTTTATATCAGCTCGTATGATAAGTATTTTTAAAAATCGTATCGTCAAAACACGCGAAAAGATATGTAGGTTTTTTTTTTTAGATTATTGTTCGAGTACCTATGCACGCGAACACGTTCGATTGTTTTCAGAATTATACGAAAGCTTTTGACGACAAAAATTGAAATTGTTGATTTAAAGCTGCTTATATGCTTTTCGCCACATTGTTTCATGTTGTTCCGCTTTGTACGTACGCAAAATAGTAAGAACAATAGCTTCTTTGTTTTTTAGCGACAACAGTAAATTCTCATTGCAGTTCGCCGTACATACATACAACCGCTTCTCCGTTTTGGATTTTAGCGCGCGCGATGAAAAATATTCCTGCGAAAAAATGTCAACAGTCACAACTCTTCGCGTTTTTTTTCTCCGCGTATAATAGTATAGCGCGCGAAGATGTAAATTTTTTTTTGTTGCAAAGAATACCGTGTGCTACGCGCGGAGGAGGAGGTTGACCCAGAGAGAGCTTTCTCAAAAGCGAATTTGATTTAGGTCACGACGTGTCAAAAGCGTAAATCGCTTCGTCCCCCGGCGAATTTCACTCATCGCGGAATTATTAATACGTCCCAATCTCTCTCTTCTTTTTCTCTGCCACTTGGCCGTTGCCAGCTAGGCGGATATGATCCATTCTCTTTAAGAGCGCTACGTGTTCCAGTTTCTCCGGCGACCACCCCAAAAGAATCGGTGAAACGTGCCTAACCTTCTTTTTTTTTTTTTTACCGAAGAATCCTCCTCGCCTCGCCGGCAACGTCGCGTCGGGTCGAATCGATTTCGCGCGAGAGCAATTAAAAAATTCTCTATTATCATGTCTCCGCGTACTCAGTCGGCTAATAATGTTCGGATTGCGGTATACGCAAAGGAAAAGGAAACCAGGTCAGAAAATGCCACATTTGTCGGAAAAAAGCACGAGTGCAGGTGAAGTGAAAATATTCTATGTAAAATGGATGTTAAGTTTGACTCGACTGGTCTGCGTTAAATTAGTTTGCATTATGCATTCAGGTGGAGGTAACCCTTAACTTGGCAGACGTGATGAGGGAGAAAGAAGGGGGGGAAGGGATTGATCACGACCGTGTATAAATATTTAACAGCGGTTTGCCCGCGCATTGCATTATTATCTTGTTGCGTGACACGGAAACTGCAGAAAACATTTTTCTACGATATGACGTTTTATGGGAAACGGAAAGCTGCTTTTTTTTATATTTGCGAGATACGTTTATTTTTACATGTGCGGTTTTTTGCACGAAATTTCGGACATACTTTGCGTATCGGTGTTTCGTTTTTAGAAAAAATCTAATTTAAAAAAAAAAAAAAGTTTTTTAATTTCTTGAAACAAAGTTTAATTATTTTATAGACGCGTTTTATACACACAAGTAAAGAAAAACAAATTTTGCTATATTACAACGGGAAAAAATTGCTGGGGGTAAAACAATTCAACAGGTTTACAAAACGTTTTTTGCTGATGAGACAAAAAATTCAATAGACTTGGCGAACATTTCTTGCTGTCCATGTAGTAACTGATCTTTTTATTATTCCAACAAAACTTTTATTCTGTGTTCGTTTCACGTTAACAGCGCGCGAGACGTAGTTCGGAAATATTGATTGAAAAAGTTATAACTTCTTTCAATCCTCTTATGTATGTTTAAAAAATAGTTATAATTGGTGTACACTTAAAAAAAAAGAATATTCCGGGACTTGTTATACGAAAGTTTTCCCGGAAACTTTGCTGTGAGGAGACAAGACGAAAATTATACCGAGAATCGTGTGATGTCTCTGTTTGTCTGATATTACGCAACGTTTAAATATCCTGAAAAATCGCTATATTCAGATAAAAGCAGACTCACACGCATCAAAGCGCTACTACAGTTACAATTTATGACTCTGTCAGTACTTGACTTCAAACTATCGATTTTAGTGAAATTACACTTCTCACGGCGCTGAAATTCTCTAAATACGTCGCGTGTGCGACACCATTGAACGCAACAAATCAGATCTCACATTTCACGTTGGTTCGCATTCGCTTCAATCGCAAATTGACTATTAATCAATCATTATTGACGTTTTCACCCGTCAGAGAGTAAATCTGTTTGTTATCGCTACTGGCTTTCCGATGGTTCCTCAGTATCATTCCATTTATCTCGAATCAGTTTAATCCATCTAATCCCGCTCGAAGGTTGAAATAGACTTGCTATTCAATCAACATCTCGCAATTATGGTAAAGGACTCGCTGTTTTGTTCCCCGTACAAATACGATACATTTCTTTCAAATTTCGACTCTTTGCCGCGTTGATATTTATTAATCCCACTTCTGAACTTTTGAGTCTTTTTTTTTTGTGTTCAGCACTTTTCTAAACTCTTCTCAACATTCATCAAAAATAAATTATGTAAACTGTACTGTATTTTTTTGCTAAATAACACAATTATTTGTAGACATTGTAGAAAAAAGATGCCAGAATTTTTGCAAAAATTTTTCTAATAACATTTTAAAGTCAAATGAAAAATGCGTCAGATCCGCGAAAACTGGTGCTAGTTCGCAATACAGTTAATTTTTTTTTATACAAAAAAATAAACTAGAATACTTCGTTTATTTGTTGTATTTCGGCGATTTTCAATAAAACGATCGAATAAAATATTCGAGCAAATAAAAATGAATTATCGGCATGTTGTGGCGTAAACACTTTATTTGCACTAAACGCGTGACCGAGTTATATTCTTTTTTTAGTATTGTGTTTAGCGCAAAAAATAACACGACTGAATAAAAATCACAATATTCATGCGGATATATAAATTTGCTTTAAAAAAAAAAAAAAAAAAGCGCGATC